>CAJHQP010007014.1:0-34682 GCA_905132765.1 Moricandia arvensis | reverse complement strand
TAAGATTGCAACAACAGTTTTTCACAACTCCACGATATCATACAACAACATTGTTTAACAATCTGAAATAAAACTATCTTGAGAATCGAAGATTGATTGGCGCAAGAAAGAACTACAAAAGAGAAACACTAGTTAAAAGAAACCCTTCCGCTACCTCCTGAGAGAGACCACTACCTACAACACACAAACGAACTTGTCTTTTCCTCTCATTTAGTTTCACTTCCACAGCTTCACTAGCTTGTCGTGACTAGCTGATGCAACCAATCCAGTTGCAGTCGAAACAGCTAGTGACGCAATTAGCCCATCGTGAGCCGGCTAATGTCATTGCTTGTCTCTGACATGTTCCATAGTTCTAAAGACTGTACACAATGTTTCACAGAGTCTTTAGGAATCAACACCAGATTGTAAAGCTTCAAATTTTGGATCAGCATGACACCTTTATTGAACACACACATTCGTAAAGATTTTCAACTTTACCTGGTAACAACCAATGACGAGTAGCGAAGGGTAAGTCGGATGGAAAGCGCAAGATTGGAATTTGTTGCCATTGCAGCTTAGCTCATGAACACATTCTCCTTCACTACCTGTCCCCAGCGTCCAAACTTTTTACCATATCTTCACTTACCGATGCCAAGAAAGTCACCAGAAGGATCCAGCAAACCGAGTTTATCTGATTAGCATGGCCCTGTACAGAGAATTTGTAGAACAGTTTTTTTGTTTTAGTTGCTCTATTATCATATAAAACAAGCATATATAGAATAACTAGATGTCTGAACACTAAACCTGCAAAGAGTGTCGACAAGCTTGTGTTTCAACATCTAGTACAGATACAACATTTGCTGAGGAAGCAGCGAGATACTTTCCAACACGTGGTTGGAACCTGATCTGAGTGCTACCACCCTGTGAACAAAACAAAAGTGAAACTAAATGTATCGATTTGCTGATAAAAGCAACTCAATAATGTTGAAAATAAGACAAAAATAACTACCTTGTACACTCTTGTGCAGCTTCCATTGTTGATGCTCCAGTACCTTATTTCGCCATCAGTGTCACAGGAACATATGAGATCATCCTTGTTGGGATGGAAGTCAAGGAGACGTGACCATAGAAGAATGTCCCATGAAAGTACGAAGGGAGTAACCTTTCTGCAAAGTATGTTAGCTCACAGAATCAGGATAAACCAACATACTCATGTAGAGCTAAAAAAGGGAATCGTGAGCACTCAATTTACATTATCAGCATCCCAAACCCTGACAGTTTTATCAAATGAAGAAGTTGCAAGGCGAGGCAGGCTCGGACTAAAACGGACATCTGTTATCATAGCCGTGTGCTCCTCCAGGGTGGTCTTTGGCTTCATAGTGTCTGTATGCCATAATACAGCCTGCAGAATGGACCAAGCCAAGAAGGCTCTTAGTTTCAGAACACCATAATGATAATTTATGGGCTTACCTTTTTGTCATGTCCAGCACTAGCAAGCATTTTTCCATCTGATGAGAAATGGCAACATGTAACTTTGCTTGTGGCTCGCACGCACTGAATTCATTTCAGTAAACGTGAAACCTGGTGCAGATGCATCATTGTAGTGACTGAGAAAAGCCCACGTTGCTACTGTTGAATGTGGGATAAAAACACACACCTTTACTAACATCCATACACCGTCCAACAGCGTCCCGTTGATCCCCATCCTCATTGGATAAAAAAGACTCAACGTTATCATCAAGTGAACCATCTTCCACAAATCTATCCATATCAGCCTGCAAAATAGCAAGTAACTGATGCTACTAATTCATATTGATTAGGAAAAACTTAATGCAATCCATTAACAGTTTAAAGAAACCCACCAACTGATTTGAAGGAGATGTAAGAGTCCCAGTTCCATCAGTGCCAAACATAGTATTGTTTTGGAGGAACCACTACGAGGCATATTAGGCATAGAAATCGCATCTCCGGGAGTATGAGTTGAAGGTGTAGAAGGTGCTGAGCCCAGGCGATGGTCCTGTAGTGTTAGCTGTTCCTGTACTATTAGCTGGACCAGAAGACGAAACTGGTTGCTTTCTTTTCCTCCCAGTCTGATTCTTCAACACCTTCAGTTAAATGCAGACACATTTATAATAGAATCTTATGTAACAGATATCATTGAAACATGAATTGGAAAAAGAAACAAGAACTTAAAAACAGACCTGTTCATTTCCTCTAAAAGAATTTGACATGCTACCATCCATGGTGATACTAACACCCCCCACCCAATTTATCTTGTTGATGAACGTTGTGATTTGAACTCTGTGATTGCTGATTTGAAAAGAGCGTGCTGATTAAGTGACTGTGGCTGTGGTAGATTTCCACCACCCTGCTGCTGTTGCTGTAAACAGAGCCATCTTTAACTACAAAGCATACATAGTTATTAACGCAACCGTCCAGTCTTTTAACTTGAGCAGAGATTACTACATTTTCATCCAGTTTTATCAAACAATACTGTAAGATCTTATTCAAAACTTGCACAAAAGAGAAGCCAGGGCAAACCTTCAGTAGCATGTCGGTGTCTCCACGAGGCAAAAGATTGCCACCAGGTTGCAAAGACGAACCAACATTAGGTAACATATCCCCGACAGAACTACCAAGGCCATCCTTTCCGAGGCTCATGCTCCGGTTGTTCAATAGCATTTTCAGTCTTCTGTTCTCTTCACTGACGGTTTGTGAATTTAGATTCTGTTGAACCATCATGAGCTGTTGCTGATGTTGCGGTGTCAACATGTTGAGTTGGTGAAAAGACTGTGGAGACTGCATAAATGGTTTTTGCTGCTGAAGAAGACCAGAACGAAGGCTGATCAAATCCCTACATCAGGAAGGAAAGCAACAGTCAAAAGGAAACTCTTTTGAGACAAAAGATAGAGACGAGCCAGATAATGTATGCATAGAGCTTACAGTGAGTGGCCACCCTTTAAGTGTAAGGTTGTTGCCTTGATTTGAACCTGAAACAGGAACCAAGCACTAATCATAATTAATTTTTTGAGAGGTGAAGTATTGTTACTACATTTGAAACGATCTAAAAAATAGCAAACCTACCAGGAATTCCAATCAGCGACCCTTCTGGAACAGCGGTTCTGGGAGTGAGCACAGGATTGATCTCACTTTTTATATCCTAAACACAAATAAGCCAAGAAAGTATGAGCTCACACTAAAGTTTTGCAAGGGACTAGACGTAACACTGATTCAATACTACATACCATAGCAGACCCGGGAAGTTGCTGATTTCGAGCTTGAACCTGTGGAGACATACCACCACTTGCACCATGTAACACTTGCCTGACATTCACCATCACATGACATTAGCACAAGAGAAAGATATTGAGTGATTTTTTTTGTTGTTAATTCACTTTATACTAGGAGACATAGCAGACAACATAAGTGGAAACAACGAAGGCATAAGTATGAGAAACAGTACCCAGTAGGCTGTCCAGATGCTCCAGCAGATTTCAACATCGATGCATGATTTGGATCCAACAGTTGCCCAACATTGTCCCCAAATCGCTGTAGACACCGGAAACTCGAATTATAGCATTTGATGACACTAAGGTGTGACAAAAAGAAGAGATGGGAACTGAAACAGCCTTTGCTTAAACTAACCTTCATAGCAGTCTCATCTAAGGATGCCTTATTATTTGCCAAGGCACTCCCAGACCCAGAGTTTTGCCTCATAACCGGGTCGCTGTTACTACAACAAGTCCATTTGCTGACCCATTTGCCAGGTGGGACCCATCTCTCCTCTGTGGCTGCTGCTGAGGTGCTGGCTGCTGTTGAGGCGCTGACTGCTGTTGCTGCTGCTGTTGAGAAGGTGGTTGGTTTTGATGTTGTTGTTGTTGTTGATGATGTTGCTGCTGTTGTTGCTGACTATGTTGTTGTTGTTGTTGTTGCTGTTGTTGTGCACGTTGCAGTAAGAGTTGTTGCATTTGTATTTGCTGTTGTTGTTGTTGCTGCTGCTGCTGTGAGATCTGTGGGTGTTGAGTTTGCTGGCAATTGCTGTTCTCGCGCTTTAATCATCTGTGTCTGTAAGATTTTAGCACACAAAGAACTTCTAAATCATATAAACTTAACCAAAACAACACAAAAATAATCATACTTATTGGAGAATAAGTAATCAAGCTAATAACTAAAGAGAATAGAGCAGCTTTGCACAGAAGTAGAAACACTAATGGTGTGAGTAAACAAAGAAAGATACCTCAATGTAAGATGCTGCAACCTCGGAGTGCTTCTCATTGGTCCTAGCAATAAATATATCCCAGAAGACAGACCACCACTCAAACAGAAACCCCCCAGGTGCATCAATAGCTAACAAAAACATTGCAAGAAGAATGAGAAGTTTCATTAGGACACAAAAAAAGTGCAGAAGGAAGAACTTTTATTAGAATCTCTGTAAGAAAACTCAATAAGATTGTGATTTCTTACCAACTGGATCCGATGACACTTTCCCTTCAGCTTGGAAAGCCTGAGCTGTAGCTTTTAAATCTCTTTTCACAAGATAGTCGTAGATATACACATCCAGCCTGTTACATCCAAAAACAATATTTAGAGCAGCCATGTACACAACAGTGAAAACATAATAATACATAACACAGCAAGATAGGCATAAGAAATGTCTAGCTTAAGCAACTCCCCAAAGAGGAGCATAACAACAAACTTAACAATGTCCCAAAAACAAACCATCAAGTTAAAAGCAGAAACTTTCCTGATGGAGCTTCTAAAGTACACACTTGTATGCCAAAAAAGAAGATTAAATTTCGCATAAAAACCTGATGACACTAGACTCAAGCCCCTTGAAAGTGATTGGCAACAAAAAGGACTAAACTTTAGCCAAAACATGCAAAACTTACCAACTGAAAAGTCCACCCAACCAAAAAAATCTAGCAAGAACACTTTCTGAAAATAGAAACTAGAAAATCTGCAATGTAACATAGCCAAGGAATGTCAAAGGAGAAACCTTTTAAACAAATAAGATAAGTTGAAATGTAACAATAAGCTAAACCCAGATGAAGCAGCAAGCAGTAACACAAACCCTATAATCAAACTGTTGCAGCAACAAAGAAGCAAATGACTTCAAAATCTAAAACCCCAACACATAGCAAGAAGCACAGTGTATCAGTGAGGGGAAATCAAAAACTCACATTTTATCAGCTTCCCAGTTGGTCTGAGACATCTCTCTGTTGTTCTTCGACAAAACTAAACCCCACAAGACAGTTGTTTAGAATGTCAGATTCCCTATGTAATAAACTAATAGTGATAGGCTTCACAAACCCTCTCAGAAATTTATTGCAAAGCAGTAACTAAAAATCAATGCTTTTTTACCCCTTTTCACCTCCCCACCTAATCTTTCTTCAGAGATTAGCACTTGAAACAAGTCAAAGCAAACTCAAAACACTTAAAGCTAAAAGGAAGCAAGGAGACAGAGAGAGATGATACAAGTTTTAGAGAGAGAAAGTTCAAAAGAAAGGACAAAAGCATCTAGAAGTAGCTCAGCTTTTTGTTATAGCAACTAGCGTTAATGGAGTAAAAGATAGAAGAAAAGAACAAAACTTTTTTTTACTGGGAATTAAAAAAGACACAGTCTCGGATATAGATGCAGATGAATGTCCAGAGAGAACAAGTTTGCATCCAACAAATTATCTAGAGAGAAAACGTGTTGTCATTATGTTTTAATAATTTTATTTGCCTCTTCTAAAAAAATAATAATTGAACAGAAGTAGTTTCCATGTCGGTTGTTTTGGGTGGATGGGAATTGCAGAAGATTTATCAATAGAATAGGGAGAAAAACTAAGAGTTTTTTTTGTCTAATTGGTAATGGAAACTCCATCTGGAAGGTTTCATTATGGATTCGAGTCGTTTTAATATTTTTTGCCTATAATTATGTATGCGTATAAAATGTTTGTGGGGAATTAGTCTGTATTTATCTTAAATTCTCACGATTAACAAAAAAAATGAAAAAAAAAATTCACATAAATGAAGTTTCACAAACTAATTTATTAAACCATGTTGACTAATATAAAAGACAAATCTCTTAAATAATTTTTTTAATTCTTTGTCATACATAGATATTAAAAAAAATAATTAAAATAAACTTTTTTAATTTTAATTTAGATCCTACCTCTAAATTTCCACCGTATATAAATGTATATTAGTTGTTTTAATAAAATCTATTTTGTTCATTTTTCCTTTGGAATATTATTTTTGAGATAAAATTGTTTTTTAAATTTATTCTTAGGATATTTCTTAATATTTTTTATCAAAAAAATGTAAAAAAAAAACAATTGATAGAAAACAGACCCAAAATACCAGGGCCCAATCTAGTATTCTTTATAAAAAAAAGTAATAAAAAAAACAATCGATAAGAAAACAGGCCCAAAATACTAGGGCCCAAACTAACGAAGAAATTGAAACGTCGTCGTTATAGTTTTCTAACATTACACACGTGCTAGAGAGAAACAGATCCTATCATCTCAGTTCACGACCATTACAACAAGAGAGACAGAACATGTCGGGAATGGTAGATGCGAGCTCGTGGGGCGCAGCGTTGGTGAGAATCTCTCCATTACACATTCTCCGCGATCGGAATCGCTATCTCGATCGGCGTCTCTCAGTCCTCGGTGCCGCTTGGTACAATCACATTCTTCTTCTTAGCATTGACTCGTGCTTTCATCAATGTATTTGCTTGTTTTTTCAGGGGAATTTACATAACGGGAAGTAGTTTGATCGGTGCTGCCATTGAAGCTCCTCGTATCACTTCCAAGAATCTCATCAGGTAAAGGTTTTAGCTTTTAGCTCTGTTGCTCCTTCTTCCTTGGTGTTACTTTATTGAGTTTGAATTGAATGTACATTAAAGTATTCATTGCAAGAGTTAGATTGTTCACATTGGTTCTAAAAATCGGTTTAGGCGGCCTCTAGGCCCCCACCTAGAAGGCAACTCGTTCTTATCCAAAACAATTTTCTAAATCCAGTTTATGCCGATTTATACGATTCAAATCAATTTAAACTATTCGAAATCGGTTAAAATCGACCTAAGTTAGTCTAAATATGTTAATTTAAGTAATAATGTTAATATAGATCTACAAATATGTCTAATTTCTTTTGTTTTGTATATCCAATTTTTATAATTTGTCACAGTAATTTATATTTTTATTTAAAACTTAAATATTTCATATAAATGGCATATATATATATATAAATAAATCAATAATTCGCCATAGTCGCTAAGTGCCTAGTTCCTGCCTAGCTATTTCTCAAACATTGCATAAATCATATTAGAGGAAAAAGTTATTGACTTGGGGTTCAGTTAAATTGTCACATAATGATTAGATGAAAAAGTTGTTGACTTGGGATTCAAGAGTTAGATTGTCACATAAGACACATAATGATTAGAGGAAAAAGTTGTTGACTTGGGATCCAGGGTGGAAAGAACTCGTCTGGTTGGTAGGCCTAATACGTTTGGATAGTGTGAAGGCTATGGCTTTATGGATGCAATGATAAACCAAGTGTCCTATGTCTTTCCACGCATTTTCATAGTATCACCGAGTTAGCTAAATGTCTGTAATCACATAATTTGTCTTGATTCTTTGATCTTATTCACCTGAGTACTCTTACTAATATGTTATTACCGAGCAGAGGATTTGGTTCTAAATGATACTATTAAAAATGCTTAAATGGAGTAGTTGTGTTTGAAATTTAATTTGTTGTTGCGGAGTTACAGACTCTGAATAAGACTAAGATGCTCTGTAACAACAATGTTGATATTGACATTAACTCCTCACCCCATTTTCTGAACCATATTGATTAGAGAGTTCGCCTCTACAGGGTAATATTAGGGAAATGCTTAACTATGATTGTTATGTTTTGTAATTTGATTGGTTCTTGCAGAGCTTTGAGCTCAGACTTTGAAGCATTTGTTCTTCTCTTTTCTGTTCTTGTCCTAGTGTAATCTTTTGCGAAGCTGTAGCTATATATGGCGTTATAGTTGCAATCATACTGCAAACGAAGTTGGAGAGTGTCCCAACTTCAAAGATGTATGACGCAGAGTCTCTTAGAGCTGGATATGCAATCTTCGCATCTGGAATCATTGTTGGATTCGCCAACCTTGTATGCGGGTATGTACTCTTCTTTCTCCTTCCTCAAGTTTTGACCATTTGGATTATTCCATTGTCACATTTTCTCTGGTGCAGGTTATGTGTAGGAATCATTGGAAGCAGCTGCGCATTGTCAGATGCTCAGAACTCCACACTCTTTGTGAAGATTCTTGTGATTGAGATCTTTGGAAGCCGCTCTCGGGTTGTTTGGAGTTATTGTTGGGATCATTATGTCCGCACAAGCAACATGGCCAAACCAAATAGATATAAACGGTCTGAAACTGGTGTGATCTCTTGGTATATTAATGTTATATGGATACTCTCATTAGTGTCTAGAAGAACAACCTGTGTGAAAACTCAGGAACATTTTTTTGATTGTTTAAAATTTTGTAATAATTGGAGAACATCTTCCTCATGTTTTGTCTGAAACAAAAACAAGAGTTTGTATATGATTTGCTGTTGGTTAACTATTGAAAAAAAGTTGATATATCTATAGGGTTTTGTTACTACTGTTCATGAACTAGTTAAACATCTCCTGCAATGATGACTGCTCCTGAGTTCTCATTGAGAAGGAGAGTGCAGCCTCTCGAGGGAAAGAGTTGAAAACATTGTTTGAAGTTTAGTTCAAAACAGACGATGTCTTGTTGTATCTTTTTAGGGTTTGATCAGCGCTTGCCTGTGCCCCAAGTTTCAAAAATGCTGTCATTTTGAGTTTTCATTCTGTAGCAAATCCAAAATAGTGATATTTGTTTTAACGTAAGGAGCAGCTATTTCTCAGGATGTGGTGATTGTATCTCACCCAATCTTTCTCCTCTCTCTCTTCAAATATTGTCTCTCTCTAAAAACAAAAACAGAAACACAAAGAGAGAGAGAGAGAGAGAGAGATCCGGTAACAAAGTTTATCCTCCTCCCTTTCAACCTATCTTATACTCTAATCGGATCTCTCACGTTTGGTGCATTTGCGTGCCTATCACGGCGGCCAGGACCGTCTTTAGCTTTCTTCTTCTCCTCCTCCAGGTGAAGAGATTGTCTTATCTTCCTTCATGCATATCAGATTTGAAGATTATCTCTGCCTTTTGACATGATACATTGTTTGCAAGATGATGCAGACATGATCATCTACTCGAAACACAATGCATATTAGTATATGATTTGCTAATTTTTTTAGGTTTTGTTAATTGATCCAGAGCCATTGCTGATCCCTCTCAAAGATCAGCCATGGAGGGAGTAGTAAACACACCCTTTGCGGGAATCATTCACGATTTCAAAGGAAGAAGAAAGTGTTACAAACAAGACTGGCTTGCTGCCTTTAGTTCTGGTGTTAGGTATGTCATGTCATGTCATCATGCTTATGCAAACTTTTTGGTCCTCACTTTTGGTTTTGTATCATTCTCCCAGGATACTAGCTCCAACTCTCTACATTTTCATTGCTTCTGCATTGCCTGTGATTGCCTTCGGCGAGCAGCTAAGTAGAGAGACAGATAGAAGTCTTGGCATAGTGGAATCATTAGCTTCCACAGCTATTTGTGGAATCATCCATTCTATTTTTGGTGGACAGCCTCTGTTGATAGTAGGGGTTGCTGAGCCCACTATTATTATGTATACATACCTTCACAGCTTCAGTAAAGGCAGGCCTGAACTGGGTCAGAAACTCTACTTAGCTTGGGCAGGATGGTGATTATTAACTACTATATCCATCATTCTTCATTCTCTTTTATTTTCATATTTTGAGAACTCTTTGTCTTTCTAACAGGGTGTGTGTCTGGACAGCAGTTTTGCTTATCCTTCTTGCAACGTTAAACGCATCAAACATCATTTCTAGATTCACCAGAATTGCAGGAGAGCTCTTTGGAATGCTCATCACCGTTCTGTTTTTCCAAGAGGCTGTTAAGGTTCTCTGATGGGTAACTAATTCCATGGTAAATTGTCATACAAGAGTCACTTCAACGTTGTTAAAACTTAAGAGATGTCTTGTTTCCTTAATGCAGGGAGTTCTCGGCGAGTTTCTTGTACCAAAATCTGAAGATCCAAGACTGGAAGTGTATCAGTTCCAGTGGCGGTACACCAATGGCCTTCTTGCAGTTATCTTCTCATTTGGTCTTCTTTACACTGCTCTTAAAAGCAGGAGAGCAAGATCATGGAGATATGGCTTTAGTATGTGAAATGTTTTCCTTGTCTGAATAGATGCAATACTTGACAGAGTCATTAACTAGTTGGCCTTTGCAGGGTGGATGCGAGGTTTTATAGGGGATTATGGAACTCTCCTCATGCTTGTCTTGTGGAGTGCATTCTCCTTCACAGTCCCTAGAGATATTCCTGAAGGAGTTCCAAGAAGGCTTGAACTACCTCTTCCTTGGGATCCTGAGTCTTTGTATCACTGGACAGTAGTCAAGGTAGTACTACAACCTAATGAATCCAACACTCTAAAATAGAGAAAAGAGTTTATAACCTTGTGTTGGGACATCATTGATGTTGTAAAAATTTGCAGGATATGGGGAAGGTCCCACCTCTTTTCATTCTTGCTGCATTTATACCAGCAATCATGATAGCAGGTCTATACTTCTTTGATCACTGTGTATCTGCACAAATGGCTCAACAGAAGGAGTTTAATCTGAAAAATCCATCAGCTTATCACTATGACATCTTCATTTTAGGAATCATGGTATGATTCTGATGGTGCCTTAATAGTTTTACATGAATGAAAAAGTGAATACTAATTCATTTCTAAGTTGTTTGTAGACATTGATCTGTGGCTTACTCGGACTTCCTCCTTCAAATGGAGTCATTCCACAGTCCCCTATGCACACAAAGAGTCTTGCAGTTCTTAAGAGGCAGCAAATGCGAAAGAAAATGGTTCAGAAAGCCAAAGAATGCATGAAGGCAAAAGCAAGCAGGTCAGAGATCTATGGGAGGATGCAAGATGTGTTTATAGAAATGGAAACATCACCCAAGGCATGTAAACATTCATTCATTAGTTTCATCTCTTATCAAGAACTTAATATCTCACCTAATATATGAAACTGGTTCAGGCTAACTCAGTGGTGAAAGAGCTAGAAAACTTGAAAGAAGCAGTGATGAAAGCAGATGATGGAGGAGGAGGAGACACAAAGGGGAAGAAGTTTGATCCAGAAGTACATATTGAAGATCATTTGCCTGTTAGAGTAAATGAGCAGAGAGTGAGCAATCTCTTGCAATCAATCCTTGTTGGATTGTTGATATTTGCAGTACCACTTCTCAGAATGATACCAACTTCAGTTCTATGGGGTTACTTCACTTACATGGCTGTTGATAGTCTCCCAGGGAACCAATTCTGGGAAAGACTTCTCTTACTTTTCATCACTCCTGGTCGTCGATTCAAGTAATGGCATTTTCATTACCTCTTCTTATACATCAACTTAGAACTTATAAACAAAATTCTGATATATGCCTTTTTTGTTTTTATGTGTGAACAGAGTTCTTGAAGGTTTACATTCATCATTTATGGAGATTGTACCATACAAGTCTATTGTTATGTTTACACTCTTTCAGCTTCTGTATTTTCTGATATGTTATGGAGTAACATGGATACCCGTAGGAGGGATTCTGTTCCCATTGCCATTCTTCATCCTCATTGCTATAAGACAATACATCCTCCCCAAGATATTTGATCCAGCTCATCTCCAAGTTTTAGATTCTTCAGAGTATGAAGAGATGGCTGGTGCACCACATAATATTCCTTTGAGTTCTGTAGAGATCAGTGAAGACGAATTTTACGATGCAGAGATTTTGGATGAGATTACTACTAGCAGAGGTGAACTCAAGCATAGAACCTTAAGTGTCAGGGAGGGTAGATCCCAAATGGTAAGTCAAAGCCTTTCTAGAAATAATCTTCTTATAAATCTTATATGGTTTGCATCGTTTCTTATATTTTGTTTGATGTCAATACTTTCAGGTGTATCCAGAAAACAGTGGACATTCCTAAGTCTTGTTACAGATCTTTGGAAGATGTTGATTTCTAATAAACTGCATAGACAAAATGCAAGAAGATGTTTAGAGGCAAGAAAAGAAGTATGCAGAACGAAGATGGAGAAAAGAGAGGATACAACTACAAAACATCCTCAGTGTTTCTTCAATGAAAAGTTTTTCCTCACTTTTTTATAGTTTGCTCTCTACAAACTATTTACACACAACACAAGCGAAAAAAAAAACTCTCTTATTTCTCTGCCTAGGATTAAAAATAGTAAGTTTTGTTTACTCCATTTTGTTTGTTAGAAGTGGCAGCATGGAGATGATTGAACATCTATGTTGCAAAATAAGCTTTTAAGATATTACTGCCATAATGAGTCGTTCACGGAGAGAATCACTTTATTCACCACAAAAAGTTTCATTTTCACCATTTTCTTTAGTTATCAACAAAATTGATGGTAAAATACAACAACTCCATTAAAATGTATAAAATTTCATTGAAAGTATTAATTACCACATGAATTTAGTGTTAAAGGGGTAGAGTTGAATTTCTAAATATTTTATAAATATTTTAAAAAATAATTTAATCTATTTTCATCATAATTTAAAGGTATTTTTGAAAAATGTCATTTACTAAAGGTAAATTCGCAAAGTGGTATCAAAATTGTGGTAGAAATGCAATTTTCCTAAATAATTGTTAATACCTATATAATTACTTAATAATAATATTATTTTTAAAATATATCATACCAAAACTCTAGATTGGTTTCTATATAAATATTCTTTTAAGTAATAAAAATATGATAATTAACTAATAAATACATATCAAATTTAAGTTTCTCAAAAAAAACTTGATAAAAATAGCATCATCAAAATTTACAAAAATAATATTTACAAATTCTATCATAATATTATAATTTAATTTTAGATTAGTATATATAAGGTGGAAAATTAATATAATATTTTAAGCATATTGAAACAACATATAAATAATTTTATTGTATTCTTTTTTTCCTTTTAACTTGGATATGTTTTTAATTAAGCCATACTACTAATCAAATTCACTATCAAAAATAAATAAATTATTTACTAATAATAAAAATTGAAAATATCAAATTAGGATAATTCATAAATTAAATAAAAAATAATTAAAGTTCTTAAAATTTTAATTCTGAATTTTAAATTAAAACATCTAACAAAATCTGTGTAAGAAAGATTCCATATCTAGTTATTTTCTTAAAAATGGTGAGATATATATACTTTTGTGGGTGTTTCTTTGTATTTGTGCTTATCTTTTATTTTTTGAGATTTTTAAGTTTTATTTCAGATTTTTATATATAGATTTCTAACTAATTAAATCAAAAATCAAGAAAATTTTTTTTCCTATATGTCACATTGTCAAATTTCTGATAAATCAATACATTTCTATTCATAATTTATTTGAAAAAAAAATTCGTTAACTCGTGCACTGGTATTTATTTGGGACCTATTATATATATAATGCCTTGTATTAGACATGAGTAACACCATTGTGGGTGCTCTTAGTAACGATTTCCTTGTGTTTCTTCTGACGTTGAATCCTTATCCTTGGTGTCTTGCCTCGTGAAGATGGCTGATGACAAAATTGAAGAGACTGTTTGTAAAGACAGGATCAGTGCTTTACCAGAACATCTGCTTGTGACAATACTGTTACATCTCCCGATTAAAGATGCAATTGCCACCATGATTTTGTCTAAACGATGGCGCTCTATCTGGACGATTCTGCCTAAACTTGAGTATGATATTTTTTCTGCTGCGGATGAAGATGATGATGATGATGATGATGAGAACAAGAAGACTAGTTGGTGTTTTTTTGATAAGTCAATGGAACTACACAAAGCACCTGTCTTAAAAACCTTGCTTATCAAACTTGGTCCTCGATGTTCTTGTGATATTGATGTGGGAAAGTGGATTGCAAAAGCTGTTGATCGCCGCGTGGTTGTCCTAAAATTCAAGCTATCATGGTCCAAAGGTCCAACCAGCTTGCCTAAAAGTCTCTACAGCTGCGAAACACTCAAGGAACTAACTCTCTCTCACAAAGTTCTTTTGGATTTTCCATCGTCTTCTTTCCTCCCATCCCTCACGTTTCTTTCTCTTATCTATGTGGTGTATAAAGACGATGCTTCTCTTGATAGGTTCTTTTCGCGTTGTCCAGTTCTTGATATTTTGACAGTGAAACGAAACAGACGAAACAGAGATGACAACATAACAAAGTTCAGTGTGAAAATTCCTTCTTTACAAGGCTTATTCTATGTTAGTGATGATGATACTCTGCCAGATGAGAGTGAGGTAGTGGATACCGGTAAGTCTTTGGCTATTGATACTCCGGCATTATTATACCTTTGCATTACTGATCATTCGGGAGACTCTTTCTCGGTTGAGAATATGCCTTGTCTTGAGGATGCATCAATCAGTGTAAAGTCTTTCTCCGATATCGACAAGTCGAAAACATATCTTTCAGCAGTCCGGTCTCTTGAATTGTATACCACCGATCAAGTGGTAGCTCTCTATCTCTTTATCTGTGTAACAAACCAGTTAGTTGTGGTTACATTGTTGCATATAAAAATAAAAGGTTTATTTTGATTATTTTTTTTTAATTTTATTTTGTGACAAAAAATCCAAAAATGTTTTTTTGAGAGATTTGCCTTGTAATTAATTGTATATGTTGTTGTTTGTTTCGTTTCAGCTTTTGCCTTTTAGCACCGTCAAGTTCTCTCGACTTATAAAGTTAAGAATATATCCACATAGAGCATACTGCTTGGAAGCACTCTTACATTTACTTAAAAATGCTCCAAAGCTTAAAGATCTTTTGGTAGATTATGTAAGTATATATATCAGCTTCTTCTTTTAGCTTCAAGGGACTATAATATTAGTCACTATTTGCTTAATATATAACCTTCATTGCTTCTCAGGTATTTAACGCAGATTGGATCTCACTTTCATGGAACCAACCAAGTTCTATTCCTGGATGCATGTCGTCACAACTCGAGTTTTTTGAGTATAGAGCATATGGAGGCAGAGAAGAAGAGAAAGACTTTGTGATGTATATTCTAGCTAACTCTAAATGTTTAAAGAATGTAAGAATCTCTGTGAACTCCGATCTTGAAAATAAGAACTTGATCATCGAGGAGTTGAGAGATATTCCGAGGGCCTCAACTTTTGTTGAAATGATAATTGTGTTTGATCATGCTTGAATAGCTAGCCTTTTAAGTAAGCTCAGTTAATGTGCAAGCTTAGCCTTGTCATGGACTCCTTTGGGACTGGTTTGCTGAAACTTTTGCAATCATATTATATACAGTAGTTGATAGTTGGTGATACTAAATAAAAAAATAAAGATTTGTTTGCCTTAATTTGATTGACTTTGTTAAACAGATTATAGTAAAAACTCTTCCGTTTATATTTGCGGTTGCTTTTATGTATAGTTTATACAAAATTACTTATCGGAATTTCGAGTGTGATAACATACTGAAGAACTACCATTCAATCCTCCTGATATAGGTTATCAATTGATTATAGAAAAATACTTTAAGATATACATAAAAAGAGTGTAAATATACATTTATACTCATTGGGTTAACTAATTTAAATTTAAGATTTAGAGTTATGGGGTGGAATTTTCGAAATGAGATTTAAAATTTTTAAAAGAATAAAAAAATATTAATTTAAAAAAAATAAAAAAGTTTTTTGGTCATTTTTTTGAAGTTTATTTTGTGACAAAAACTTTAAAATAGTCTATTTGAAAAATTTGCCTTTGATTATAAGTATAAGAATATATATATATATATATATACATATATATATATAGTTTAATTAAAACAAGTATATTAGGAAGTTTAGAGTAGTTGACAGTAAGATAAATATGATGAACGGTTGTTAATTTGTCCTTTTCTCGTTTTTTGGTAGTCAGTTGTTAGTCATTTTTTATTTGATATTTTTTTTTAATAACAAGTACATAATTCTATGATCGATCTCTGCATTCCTTGTAGAGCGTTACTAAATAGTAAATAATATATATGTACGTACTACGTAGACAAATTAAAACATGCATGACCATAGTTTATAAAAAGAAAAGAAAAAGGAAGAATATAGTATTTATAAGGAAATATAGAGGTAATTGACGATAAGTTAAATAACTACAACGTTCGGTCTTTTGGTAGTTATCAAGTAACAAAATAAAAGTCAAGAAACTGTTAGGTTGACATGCATGCATAGAGGATTATATTAGATAACTTATTTTATTATAAATACGTGTGTGTTGTTTATGTTCTTTTCTGTAAAAGATAAAAATGTCAGGAAAAAATGGGAAAGAAATTGCAGAGGAAAGTCCAGCAGCTCCAGAGGTGTTTGATAACAAGAAAGGTATTGCAAAACTAATGAAGCGCCTCTCATTGCTATCAAATGTGTGTTATATATATTTTACCCAAAGACTATTCCTTTTCATGCACGCAATAATTAAGTAGATGTGTACACACAACGCAAATTAATTAATGAAGTTACTATATGGTTTGGTAACACACTCAATCCTCAAAACATTAACTAGAACTAATTAAAGAAACTTATATCTATATTATCAAAATTCAAGTACAATTTGGTACTGTTTGAAAACATATAGATAACAATATAAATGAGAATTGTTTGGAAATATTGATAACAATATAAACAAAAATATTTTTTTATTTAAAATTTTTGTTTTTGCATTTACAATAAATTGAATACTTTCTTTGTGTATTTTTTTAGTTACAGACTATGCCACTACATTTAAAGTAAATTTAAATTAAATAATTACAATTTCAAAGCTTACTTAACCAAATCGATATTTATATATTGACCATTAAAAAGTACAATTAGTATGTTGTTTTAGTATAGTAATTGTACTAAAGTTTTAGTATGTTGTTTCATTTTAAAATAAATTTAAAACAAGAGGTTAATATATCAATAGTACAATCACATCAAATTGCATCAAGTTATATTTTTTATATAATATTATGTATAAATAAAAAATTATTAGTAAACATCTGTATTATAATATAATACATTTTACTTTATATGTAAATTACAAAACATAAAAAATATACGTGAGATTTTTTTATAAAACCAGCAGTTTATGAAACTTTGAACACAAATTAAATCAAACGCTCCGCGCTGATCAAGTTCTAGCTAATTCTTATACAACAAACCTTCGTACACGTACTTGTTTTACTCAACATAAAGAAACATTTCAGCTTCAACTAATTTCTGCCATTCACAAGTTACAAACATGTTTCTATCCAAATCCAGGACTAGGAGGCAGGAACCAAAAAAAAATTTTGAGCTTTCTTCTCTGTTATGTCTTTGATCTATGAATTAACCTAAGTCACAGGTATTATTAGCTTAGCTTAACTGACTTTGTAAAACAGATTATCGTAAAATATATATGTACGTAGACGAATAATTAAAACATGTCCATAGAAGACTTACGTCCGTGTGTGTGTTTTACCTTTCAATAAACTGATTACTATCAATCTACATACCATACCAGGACGCGGTGATTCCTTAAGGTTCGTGTGTTTATGGTTTGCATAATAATATTTTCTGATGGAATAATAAAGATAAAGAATAATAAAGTAAAGTTCAGTCAAAAAATAATAATAATAATAAAGATAAAGAAATTTACTTAATCAACCACCAATTGTTCACAAGTTAAATTTAATGAAAAATTGTGTATTTTTAAATTTTTGTTTTTAATTACTACTTAACTATGTTAATTTTCAACTTGAACATTGTTATGACGATGACTCATTTGTTTTAATGGACTATAAACTAATGTATTTGGAAACCCACTGAATCATGCTTTCTTTCCTGAACCGGAGACCCCTACAAACCACTCATGACAAGCACAAGCTTGAAGCATGGCCTTGCCACCGGACACAAAGATGGCTGCTGCACCAGAAAGAATAAGAAAACGTATTCTAAACATTTGGAACAGCTGACTGCTAACACTATGCGTTCTAAGCTTTGTAGGATAAAGAAACAATATATTTGTTCAGAAACTATTTTCTTTGGTCCAGACGAGGTAGCCCAAGTGGCAGGGACGGACCTGTGGTGGCAATCACCATCCGGGTTCGATTTCCCCCCATGCGGAAACTACCGCGCCTCTTCCGGACACCCAAGGTCTGGGCCCTTGCTTTCGGCCCAGTTTGAAAATCCTCCCGGATGAAGCGTCACCTCAGCCTGACCTGGCCCAGAGGGAATGACCTACTCTAAGTGGGGAACCCCCTAGATTATCAAAAAAAAAAACTATTTTCTTTGACCAAAATTTAGTAAAAAAAGAAAAAAAAACTGTTTTCTTTGATAAAGGTGAGATAAATATATTTTTGTGGGTGTTTTTTTATGTATTTGTCTCTATTTTGTAAGAATCTTAAGCTTTATTTCGGATATTTTACTTTTTTGAAAATTAATTAAATCAAAAATCAAGAAAGTTATTTTCTAGATGCGTCATATTTTTCAAATTTCCCATAAAACAGTACCTATTCCATTCATAATTTATTTTAAAAAAGTTAATTTAGCATTCATAATTTATTTGGAAAACATTAATTTAGTTAACCCGCGCACTGGTATTAATGTGGGACCTTTTGCTAGGGTTTTGCCCCATGAACATGGCTGACGAGATAGTTTGTAAAGACAGGATCAGTGCTTTACCAGAACATCTGCTTGTGACAATACTGTTACATGTCCCGACTAAAGATGCAATTGCCACCATGATTTTGTCTAAACGATGGCGCTCTATCTGGACGATGCTGCCTAAACTTGAGTATGATACCTTTTCTGATGCTGAGGAAGATGATGATGATGATAAAGTTGTTGATGATGATAATGAGAACAAGAAGACTAGTTGGTGTTTTTTTGATAAGTCAATGGAACTCCACAAAGCACCGGTCTTAAAAACCTTGCTTATCAAACTTGGTCCTGGATGTTGTAGTGATATTGATGTCGGAAAGTGGATTGCAAAAGCTGTTGATCTCCGCGTGGTTGTCCTAAAATTCAAGTTGTCATGGTCCAAAGGTCCAACCAGATTGCCTAAGAGCCTTTACACCTGCGAAACACTCAAGGAACTAACTGTTGACATGAAGAAATCATGGATCCCTAAAACATGGTTCCCAAAATTATGGACCTTGTTTATGGGAGCTCATGAATTCATGGATCCTTAAAACATGGTTCCCAAAATCATGGACCTTGTTTATGGGAGTTCATGAATTCATGGACCTTGTTTATGGAAGATGTCTTTTGTATTCTCTATATATTACAATGTATTTGCAAAGAAATGAATCAAGGAAATAAGTTTCTCTCCTTCTTATTCTTATTTGTTCTTGAGTGTTCTTGAGTGTTCTTGAGTGTTCTTGAGTGTTCATACTCTTTCTCTTCATAAATCATCAATTTTAACATGGTATCAGAGCTTTAAGCTCCTACTTCATTCCGTAAACCTTCTCTATCCTTCTCTTTTATTCAGCAAAGCTTTTATGTTATTCTCATTCCGCAAATCATAAAAATGGAGAAGGAAAACATAATTTCCGTGACCCTTGAGGGTCCTAATTATCTCTCATGGTCAAGAGTGGCTAGAATCACCTTGGGATGTCATGGACTTTGGGACAGCCATATCATGAAGGCTGGAACTTCAAAGAGGATGGCTGAAAAAGATAGATACGTGAACAACCACAACCAATGGGTTCAAGAAGACCAACAAGCTCTGGCTCTCATCTGTAACTCCTTGTCAAAACCAATCCTGAAGATCAATTCTCACATCAAAACCGCCAAGAGACTATGGGAGAGTCTTCAAACCGCTTATGGGTGTTTATGGGAGAGTCTCCAAACCATCTATGAGAACGACCGGTTCCTCAGCTTTCTCCTACACCTAGACTCATCATTCAACACACTGATAAATAATTTCTTTACTGGAAGAAAGATTTCATGCCTAGATGATGGTGATCCTCTCAAAGGCCAGCCGGATAAATGTAAACCCAAGGAGCATCAAGCAATTCAAGGGAGAACCATGTATTCTGCTCACATGGGTGATTCAACTGAAGACATGTGGAGAAATCAAGTTGGTACAACCTCATCTGATGATTTTGTGACCAGAAAAGACGCCAATTCCTTTATCTGGAGCACTGTCTTGGCTCTCATTGCTTCCAAGAAGGTTGGTACACATTCTCTTGACTCTAAACCTATCATAATAGATTCAGGAGCAAGCCATCACATGATTTGTGATAGGAACTTGATTAGTAATATCCAGCCTGCCGTAGGGAATGTAGTCATAGCAAATGGTGATAAGGTGAAGATAGAAGGGATATGGAACCTTAAAGTGTTTGATAAGGAATCTACTGCCTTGTATATGCCTGGATTTTCATCTAACTTGTTATCAGTAAGAAGGGCTACGATTGATTTGGGCTGCCAAGTTGTGTTCAGACCAGATGAAGTTGAGTTTCAAGACCTGAAGATAGGAAAGGTCATTGGAAAAGGGCACAACCATCACCAGATGTATCATCTTGAGAGGAATATGGTGCCAGAATCATCTATGCCTCACTGCCTGGCTAGCACCGTTAATGGCGCTGAGAACACAATATGGCATGCCAGATTGGGACATCCCCATACAAGAGCTCTAAACCTGATATTCCCTGGAGTGGTGTCTAAGAATGAAGAGTGTGAAGCCTGCATATTGGGGAAGCATTGTAGGACAGTCTTTCCACGGTCTGGCACCACCTATGAGAGTTGCTTTGACTTGGTTCACTCTGATGTATGGACGGCTCCATGTGTGTCAAGGGAGAATCACAAATACTTTGTCACCTTCATTGATGAAAAATCCAAATACACTTGGTTGACACTGATTCAGTCCAAGGATAGGGTGTTAGACGCCTTCAAGAATTTCCAAGCTCATGTCTCCAACCACTTCAATGCCAAGCTGAAGATCCTCAGATCAGACAATGGTGGAGAATACACAAGTCATGTGATAAGGGTTTTTAATCCTTAGAGCAAATCAATGTAGTATAGAAAGGATGTCAATCCAATCCTAAGTGAGTGTGAGACAGAGAGAGTACAGGTTGTGCTTAATCTAAATGCAATCCAATAAGGTTTGTTGTGGCAAGAACAATGTGAAATAATCAAGTTTAAATACAAATATAACAAAGAAGAACCAATGGGTATTTAGGTAATCGATTTCAGGGTGGTAGTTCTAAATCAAGGTATCTAACTTCAAATAAACATATCTTTCTATAGGCCTAGAACTCATTCGATATAGGTTAATCCACTTTCGATGGTAGAAACCCTTATGCAATTATGAACTAAACATCAACTTCCGTTCGTTTTGTTCACTCAAACATACATTAAGACTTAGTCTACTAGCCATCTAGCAACCTAAACATCAACTTCCGTTCGTTTTGTTTACTAGAGCATTACTAAGTTATTTCAAGCATTATGCAAACACTTTCGATGTCCTACAAAACACTTACAATCTAGTGGTATCAGAGCTTTAAGCTCCTACTTCATTCCGCAAACCTTCTTTATCCTTCTCTTTTATTCAGCAAAGCTTTTATGTTATTCTCATTCCGCAAATCATAAAAATGGAGAAGGAAAACATAATTTCCGTGACCCTTGAGGGTCCTAATTATCTCTCATGGTCAACCGAAAGTCTACTTTAATGCTAAAGCTGTGGCACATCCAGTGAGTGCAGTATGCTCGCTTGCTCAATATCCAGAAGAACATCAAGTCTTCATTGGAGAATTGGATCAAGAGTACATCCCAAACACCTATGAAGAGGCAATGCAAGACAAAGAATGGAGAGAGTCTGTTGAAGAAGAGATCAATGCCATGATCAAGAACAACACCTGGTATGAGACTGAGCTTCCAAGAGGAAAGAAAGCCGTGACCAGCAGACTCTTGCATACCATCAAGTATCTTGCAAATGGAAAGCCAGAAAGGAAGAAACCAGACTGGTAGCAAGAGGATACACACAAGTGTATGGAGAAGATTATCTAGACACGTTTGCACCAGTGGCGAAGCTTCATACAATCCGGATACTCATCTCATTGGCAGTGAACCTAGAGTGGGATCTTTGGCAAATGGATGTAAAGAATGCTTTTCTACAAGGTGAACTAGAATATGAAGTGTACATGAGACCACCTCCGGGAATGGAAGAGATGGTAAAGCCAGGAAATGTCCTCAGACTCAGAAGGCGATCTATGGCTTGAAGCAATCACCAAGAGCTTGGTACCACAAACTAAGCACTACATTGAATGGAAGAGGATTTGTGAAGTCTCAAGCGGATCACACACTCTTCACTCTCACCAGCAAGTCCGGGATTATTGTGATCCTAGTCTATGTGGACGACATCATCATCACTGGTAGTGACAAGGAGGGGATCAGTGCCACCAAGACATTCCTCAAGACCGCATTTGACATCAAGGATCTAGGTGAACTAAAGTACTTCCTCGGGATTGAGATGTGCAGATCAAAGGAGGGGTTGTTCATGTCCCAAAGAAAATATACTTTGGATATTCTAAAGGAGGCAGGAGATCTTGGAAGAAGACAAGCCAAGACACCACTTGAAGAGGGCTACAAGACACTGCGAGAGGGGGAGTATGAAGATACTCCATTTGAAGATGTCAAGCAATATAGGAGAATTGTTGGGAAGCTGATCTATCTAACCATTACCCGGCCAGATGTTTGTTTTGCAGTAAATCAGGTTAGCCAGCACATGCAAAATCCCATAGGTTCATCACTGGAACATGGTGGAGAGAATCCTAAGATACTTAAGGGAGGCTCCGGGTCAAAGGCGTATGGATGGCTTGCAACAGAAACACTGAGGTTGTTGGATACTGTGATGCAGATTGGGCTGGAGACAGAACAGACAGAAGATCAACTACCGGCTATTGCACATTCATTGGAGGAAATTTGGTTACATGGAAAAGTAAGAAGCAGAAGGTTGTGTCTTGCTCAAGTGCAGAAGCAGAGTACAGATCAATGAGGAAATTAACCAGTGAACTCATCTGGATAAAGAATCTTCTAGGCGACTTGGGGATTGAGATCACCAACCCCATGACCATGCATTGTGACAACCAAGCCGCAATACACATTGCGTCCAATTTGGTCTTCCATGAGAGGACAAAACACATAGAAGTAGACTGCCACAAGGTAAGACAAGCAGTAGAGCAGCAAGTGATCCTCCCATGCTACACAAGGAGTGAAGATCAACTGGCGGACATCTTCACCAAGGCGGCCAGCAGCAAAGTTTGTGAGTCCATTCTTCCAAGACTAGGACTCATAAACCTTCCATGTCAGTGATCCCCTCACCATGGAGTGTTCTACTCTTTTTCCTTTGCTTGGTTTTTATCCCAAGTGGTTTTTTTCAAGTAAAGGTTTTAATGAGGGAATACTTCATGGCTTTCCAAGCTTGACTTGTTCCATATGGTCAAGCTTGAGGGGGAGTGTTGACATGAAGAAATCATGGATCCCTAAAACATGGTTCCCAAAATCGATCGATGGGTTTCTGCCACAAAACCCCATCGATCGATGCCAACTCTGCGAATGAAACGTGCTAAAGTAATCGATTGATTGTAAAATACAATCGATCGATGGAACCAAAACTCCAAAAGGAGCGTCGCCTTGCATCGATCGATGCATTTTTAGGGCAAAACTGCATCGATCGATTGGCGTCCTGCGACCACCAACTTCACCAACCTCACCTACTTCACCTACTGCACCTACTTCACCAACTGCACCAACTCACCTTTCATTATCATGTCTGGAGCTTTTGAAGGACTTCACCTGTGTATAAATAGAGGGGTTGTAACACATACCATAATATACATAAATGAAAAACATGTTCTTCCCCATTCTCATTCTCTCTCAAATCACAAAACTCCTTCTATGTTTGATCATCTGTCAAACTAGTATATTCTTCTTTGTATTACTTCCGCAATTAAGCCATTCTCACAGATATAATTTGGATAAGCTAGAAAAAGAAATATAAAGAAAGGGATTTGATCTTATTTTTTATGTTGTTTAGTCGGCCTTCAAGTTAAAGATGACAGAATGATGTCGTTTTGAATGGATTATGGTACATTCTCGTCTTGGGATTTCTAAAAAAATAACTGATATCAAAAGATACAAAAACATAGATTACATTGCTTCCAAAGTATCTTGCCAATAAATCTTTCATCACCATTTGTTGTACCCAATCTATTGTCAATATAACTTGTCCATGCTATCTATTGCGTATTTTTGTTTGTGTTTTCTTTTCCTACCATATATTGTCCACATGGAAATCCATGTTTCTCTCACACATTTCGTCGATTACTTGATAAGTGTCCATTATGTTTTCCAATATTTTCCAAAATACATACTCTTGAATTGATGATAGTGGTGTAAAGGTAAAACTAGATCGAGATAATTACTACAAATACCATAAATAAAAATAATTTTAGTTACTTTGGGATATTGTTAAGGTTGTGATGGTGCTTAAAAAATTTAACGTTGTGATGGCGTTGATAGTGTTCGTGAAATTTTTTCTCAGGAGCAAAAAACCGATAGTGTGGTTTTAGCAATAGATTTTGCGAGAAAAGGTAGTGTTCGTAAAAGTGAAAACGTCATTGATGTTGTTTTAGTGGTGGTGGTTGATGTTGATTGTCATTGTGAAAAAATAGGAGAAAAGATGAATGAAGAGAGAGGAAAGAAAAAAATATATAAAAAGGTAAACATATTCATTTTTAGTTAAAGTTTTAATTTTCCAACAAATAGAACAATGAAGAAAGATAAAAGTAAACTCTCATTTTCCAAAATAGTAATAGAATCCTAGATATCAAGGTATGACCTATTATGTTATACATAAAAGGAGAAAGTGTCTTTCTAGTAATTTTTACAGCAAAAAAAAAAAAAAATTGGGATATCACAACCCTGGGGTCCTCTATCATGGATTATAAGTGTAAAATTATATTTAGACTGAAGTACCCTACTACAACTGGTCAAATAATGTTAATAATACTACACATGACAAAGATCAAAATTCATCATCTGAGTTTCTGAAATTTGGCGAGTATCCTTTGATCAGTTTCTAAACACGGTGACTTTTGGAAAGTTTGTGTTAATTCACTAGATTTATTTTTCTAATTATATTTCTTACTGTAAATCACAATAAAATATGAAAAATGAGTTCATGATATGTCATCTCAAGAAGGTAAACTAGATTGATCATTATGGAGTTTATTGCTAAACTAGGATCATAGCATGGGCACTACTGTGCTTAATATTATTCTATTCTAAAATTGAAAATAATTTTTTACCCGTTTTGATTAAAATAATTTTGATTCTGAAAAATAAATATAAATAGTTATGAATAAAAATAAAATAGTGAATTTGGACATATTTATGGCTAGCGAATTCCATAAGCTCATCAAAAATAAATTCAACTTTTTGTTAAGATATAAAGAATCCATATAAAATTGTGAACTATTATTTAGATAATGACATCGATCTTGCATAAAAACCATAAAATATGCACATTTGAAATTTCTATATAATATGATAAATTTGTTTTTAAAAAATAAAACAAAAAGTATTAATTTTATAGTTTGGAGATAGACCCCTTTCAATTATACTACTTCTTCATTTACGGAGACAGAATAAAATACACTTTTAATTACCTTTGCTATTGAACTAATTATCCTCACATCCACACTTCAGTAAACTTCTTTCTTCTACTAACAACTAAATACTTATAAATATTTTATTTAGGAAATTGTAACAACTTACAATTATAATTAACTAAAATAACTCTTTTAGAGATTGACACTGGTCTCGCACCTATATACCATCTTCATGTTTTTCAATGGTAAAATGACTTAGTCATTCTTTTACCCTATAATCATAATAAACAAATATTTTTTTGACAAAGATATAATAAATAAAATTTGTAGTTGACAAACTTTAAAACATTAAAAAAATTTATGGTTAACTGAAAAAGTCAAAATACTCACGTTCATATTTTATATTGAGTTGAGGTCTGTATGATGCTTTATATGATTAATATCCATATAAGCAGCCAAATCCTCTTGTTTTTCATTAGAATAAGACAATGAAAGAAACACAAGTTTGTAGAATAATTAATCCTTTTTTAAAGAAAATAAAAGAGTAATATAACAAAAAAATAATAGAATTGTATATACTAACTATTATCTCAGTTGTCTTTAATGCTTTAATTTCTGAAATAGGAGGACTGTCAACTGGCATCTTCAAAGTAAATCATACAAAAAAAGAGTATCAAAATGATAAGAAAAGAACATTTAATCTGAAAAATAATCATAAATCTGTATTCTTTTTTTTTTGCTACACTCCAAACACAGAAAAGAAAATTGATGAAGAAGATGGAACTATCGACAAAAAGAGTGGAAGGAAAAAAAGAAGAAACAAATTAGTTGTTAAAAATTATATAGAAACAATTGGGAGTTGTAGATGAACGTGGTGGACTTGATGGTAGTGATTTGAGAAAATCTAGGGATTAAAAGAATTTTTCTGTTGCATAGTTTTTATTTTCATAAATATTTAAGAACCATATTTTTTTTTGCTGACAAATTAAAGTTTTTTTTAACTATTTCTTTTAAAATAAAAATCAAAAAGCGAAATTTATGTAAAAACACTTAATGACACGTATCATTCCCAGAATTATCAATTGACTTCCGTTTTATAATATAAAAGATGTAGTTAACCGAAAGCTACAATTAGAGTGAACAAGGAAAAGGAATCAGAGTCAAACTTCAGACAAATTGAACTTGGCTTTTTTTTATGGGTGTGTTATTTGTGCTTCAGATGAAACTGAGGACTATGTCAACAGAGCTGTACAAAATATTGCCGTCTTTGCAGCCTTAAGGATGATGAGACTCAGAAACAAGAAAGTGTGCAGCTTCACACTTTGATATGTACCCAAACTTGAATGTGCTGTACTTCCTATATACTCCTGTCAATTTCCCCGTGGCCGCCTTCTGATGAAGACTCACCATCTTCCTACAACACTCCCTGCAAAACAACCCACAAGTACATTTTGTCAAACATCAATATTTGGACAAAAATGATCAGTCTTGGTCTTGGTAGAAGAATCAGTTTCTTATATGAGATGGGGAGAGACTTACATGAGCTGATCTTCAGAGTACTGACAGTGGAATTCACATGTACTATTCCATTTCCTGAATCCATCAATTGTACATTGAGCAGTGTACACCGCTGTGGCAGCTAGTAATGAAGGAGGAAACCGAAGCATCTCATACTCCACAAGTGCAAGCTCAATCAAGAACGACGCCAAGATCTCACACTGGTTTGAGATATAGTTTCACCGTTAGTTCTTTTTCTAAATTTCATAATTCAAAAAGTTAAGATTATTGCAACTTACCTTCTTGTCTGCTTGAGCTGCCTTAAGGAATCTTCTCAAGAAAGGGTATTGTGTGGGCAATGAGACATTGAATTGCAAAGTGCTCAACATTATTTTCTCCTGCAAAGAGAACATAACCATTTTATCAGAGAATTGAGCAAGTATAAATGAGACAAGACTCAATTCTTTTATGTAAGAAAAATAACAGCAGTTTACCATGTCTAGAACATCATTCCTCGTATAAGCTTTGTCTGAAATGAGTACTAAATCTTCAACAAGAGGAACCGAAACCTCTTCATACTTGCAAGCCAAAAACAAAGCCACTAACCCTACAAGCTGAAGCTTCTTTCTCATCACAGCTTTCTTTGACAAGAATCTATCTATCAGATTCACTGTGAGGAACAGTGTCTCGTTCATCAGATCAAACTTGTCATGTACCTGATCATTTTTATTCAAGCTTCTTCAGTCTCTATCACTTAATTACAAAATGACATTCTAGAGGAATGTAAATTCGATATATACCTCGATCAACCAGTCGATTAGTATAGCTCTCATCTTCTCGTTTAAGTCGATTTGTTGCATCATGTAATCTACTGGAACACAGCTAAACCTCTGCAAATCCAAACCAAGAACTCTCTTCAGGCAACAAACTCAAGCCTCTTGTTACTTCAAAGACACGTAACTAGTAAAACCAAATTTTCACCTCCATTTTTCGGTGAAATGCGTAGAGATCTTGGACATACTCAACAGCCGCAAGTGAGTTCTTGGCATCTGAGACATCTATATCCAATATTGGTTCTTCCTCTATCACATCCTCCATCTCAACTTCCTCCTGTCAAAATTCAGCATTATGTAACTCTCTTTGCATTCAAAGCTAAGATCTTTATCAAGAGGGATTGATTATGTTTACCATTGTATCAGCTTCAGTGATGCTTGTGTATGGCTTTTCCAGAGACATTGGCATTGGATGGTCAAATGTAGCTTCTTCTTCATCCTCAACGAATATACACTCAACGTTTGCACTTGGAACTGTTGGCTTCAGCTTCTTCGTCTCCTCATCTTGACTCAAGGGCTCATCAACTCGAGATCTGCAAGATCAAAGCATCTATTCGCTGTCAAATCGAATCAAGACAAACCATTGAAAGATTCAAGCTTTATACCTTGTAACTGAGGATCGCAGAGGATCAAGCTTCTTCTTTTGACATCCTTCTTCTTGCCTACCGATTCATTTCATTCCAAAACCCATAAGCACAAATCAAACTTAAAGACATGAATTACAGACAGAAGTTTTGTTGAGTTTACTTGGATAAGTTAGCTCTCTTATTGACAACACAAGGATAGCCTCTTGCACCAACCAGATTCTGATTAATCACACCCAAAACTCTTCTCTTCTCTCTCTTCATCTCTTGTCCGAACTTTCTACTTCTTGTTTCATCTAAAGCACAACACAACACACATGTCAGACTTCTCCAATGGTAAAGACCTCTCAAGTTCTCATATTACTCTAGAAAAACAAACCCTATTACCTTGAACAATCGTCGTTGTAGTTGGCTCAACAACGACGATGCTGTTCTCACAGGAGTTAACCATTTTTGTTCGTTTTGATTCTTCCAAGAGAAAACCCACCAAGGAGACTAGAAGAAGAAGAGCATTAAACGAGAGATCTTAGTCTGATACAGACGAATCTGAACAAGGGAATGATATAGGCAAGTGAATATGACAGAGGAAGATAAAACAAAATAGAAAAAAGCTTTTTTTTTTTTAATTTATTTTGTTTTATTAAAAAGAAAGAACGGCTAGGATGAGAATATGACCGTTGGATTTATGAGAAGGAAACGATTTACTTCCAAGTCTGGCACAGAGACTTAACGGTAACTTTGGTTCAAGGCATGTGGCTTCCTCTCTATTTATTTCAAATCTTTTATTATTCTTTTTCTTATTGGTCGGCTTCTACTTTATTTTCAGATTAAAATGGTGTGCTCCATAGGCGCGTTTGGCTTAACAAACTTTTTATTCATTTTGATTATTTAAAAGTCTTACGTCTTTAGTAATTAATAATCTTAAGGTTATTAATATCCGTATTTACAGAGCTAATCATATGCTCTCTCAGTCTAATTTCAGAGAATAATTCGTTTAGGAGACAGGACCAGATTCCGTACCGAGAATTTTGCTGGCCCGTGACAGTTCTTTCCATTTCAAGTGATATGTTTGTGAATATATTAAAATTCCATTTATTAGCCTAAACTACTTTTGGAAAAGTTCAATCAAATACTTAGCTTCTCTATTCAATATACATATGATACATATCAAGTTTATTTTTTGAGGGTGAAAAATTCTTGTCAAGTCAATGAACATAACCAAACCTCTTCTCTCCTAAAAGAACTATTAACTGAGTATGCAACAGGACGAATTTGGGTTTGAAAACAATAGAAAATTAGGTTAAGATCTACGTCTTATGCGGAATGAGTTTTGTATGTACAAATTGTTTTATATATTATTATTTATTTTATGTGCTTTATATATTATAGAATAATAAATATATATTGAATAATTGATAAATCAATAACTATACATATATAATGAAGTTAGAGCAAGTATATAAATGAAAACATTAACTCTTGTTTATTTATATTATTTATGGTACAATCAATTTTATATGGTTTATAGTTTAATTTAAATGATATTAATATAAATATATATTATATTTTTAATATAATTATCTATTAAATGAGGTTTCATACTCATATTATTTTATGATTATTTTTATTTTTTAATATATTTTTTTTTAAATCAGTGATAGCATAATTTTTTGATGTAGGATGTTTAACAATTTTAATAATTTATAATTGTTTTTAGAAAATTCAATGGAAAGTTCAAAATTAAAATATAAGTTCTCAATGCTTGTTCTATGCACATTTTTAAAATTAAAATAGTTGATTTTTAGATGGTTTATAGTTTAATTTAAATGTTATCAAGATAAATAAATAAATAAATATATATATATATATATATATATATTTAAATCTAAATAACTATTAAATGAGAGTTCTTGCTCATATAGTTTTATAATCATTTGTATCTTATTATAATAAAAAAATTAGACTATTAACTACAAAATCTTAAAGTGAGATTTTAGCAGTTTTAGTTATTCAGTCAGTTTTTAAAATTTAAAATATAACATATACAGAAAAATCTAAATTTTATTATATGGTTAATATGATTGCGTAATTTATTTCAATGATATATATTTCAACAAAAAATAGAGGATACATAATTTTTTTGTCAAATCATTAATTTTCATATATATATTAATCACATTAGGTAATTATTTAAGAAAAGTATGAAAAAATAATAACTAATTTTATGATTAGTATAATTAAAATATATAATATAAGTTCAGATGGACCAACATATTTTTCTAAGAAATCAAATAATTATTATAAAGATGATAAATATTATAGATCAAATATTTTAATATTTCTCAAATAATATATAAGGGATGTATATATTTTACATGTTTAACTAAGAGTTAAACCACTCTATTTTGTTTCCGCATGCGATATACAATTTGAGATTTAGTGACATACAGAGCCAAACAATTAATTATGTAGCTTATGGCCTACAGAACCAAAGAACTTATGAATAGTAATTGTTTACGAATATCTAGGCATAACGGGCAATGCCAGGGAATGAAGCCGTGAACATGGGGAGAGCCTCCTTAGTCCTTATCGTAATCATTCTCAGTTAATTAATTAATTGAATAGATGATTAATCAGTACACTGTTTTCGTAAACCAAACGCATAAGCAGCAAGATAAGTGTAAATTCTAGAACCCAACGTAAACCGGACCAAACGGAAACCAATAATATAATGGTGATATACTCAGGATTTTACACGTTTATATCTATAGTATTTGTGCTACCAATAAATTAATGGTGTCAGGATTTTACACGTTTATATCTATAGTATTTGTGTTTGTTAGGGACTATATTATATGTGTTTAAAGTCTATTTTAAATTATTTTCAAGTTTAAGTATGTTTTAGAGTAATAGGGAGATGGAGTATTTTAGGAATTTATGATGAAGAATTTTGTAGCTGTTAAAGAATCGAAAGTCAAAGTTGATATTTACGAAGAGTGTCGATCGAAAACAATCTGTTGTCATCGATCGACAGCGAAGCGTGAGACGGACTGACTTATTGGTGTCACATATTTACAAGATTACCTCTAGATGACTTTATATCTAATATTTAGGTGATTACCATTTTTTGGGCAACACACCCACCACCTTTATTACTTTTTATAACATATTCCATATTTATAAGCTTTTAGTTTGATTTGAAGAGGAGATCTAAAACTCTTTCAGAGATTTGTATTGAAACTCCATTGTTTCTTATTCCTTATTATATTTCATGATTTATATTCAATTTATTATCATGCTTTTCTTTGTCATGACTGAGTAGCTCTCTTTGTTAGATTTAGGGTTATGAACGATTAGCCAACGCTATAGAATTTCTAAGGTGATAGAGATATCCATCAATTGAATTGTTATTAATGTTTGTATTCTAGAGTAGCTAACTGGAACCCTGATCTTAAGATTGTAGACAACTACGATAGTATGTCTTCGCTGAATTGATTTTTTGAGCTAGGTTGTTAGATACATGCGACAGCTGGTCCAAGAAGTTACTGAACCAATCGAATAGGACAATAAATTTTATTTAAGGTAGCCCTCGATCGATGCTCAACGCCTAAAATCGATCGACGATTCTTTCCATGTTCATTAGCAAGAGCTAGAATAATGGACTTAGATAATTAATAAACTCATATGCGACAGTTGGATATATATACACTAGAGTTCGAGTTCTAGAATATCACACACACACTCTCTCTCTCTCTCTCACACACGTACACGCAAACGCGCACACACACACATGCACGCACGCAAGCACACGCGCCCACACACACACTTTTAGTTTATATATCTCTATAATCTTGTTTACCTGAAACCCTAGATTTAGTTATTTTGTCATATTGTCCTACAACCATCTAATCAAATGCTTTATTTTTACTGCTATTTAATTACTTGCTTAACTTAATCTACATATTTATAAATCTAGTGTCTGTCTATGCTCCCTATGGATTCGATCCTAAGTACTACAACTGAACCTCTTATTTGAGAAAGAGGCTGCTCATTGGATAATTTGAGAGCATATCAAATTTGGCGCCATTGCCGGGGAGCATTGGATTCACCAATCTAATAGATATATTTAGTCTAGGTTTTTATCTTATTTTACTTACTAAAAAAAAGTTTTTCTTTGTCTTCCAAATGCATGCCCAACAGTACTAGAAGCAACAAGGAAAAAAGATATTGTTCTCAGGCCCTATTTTGCTAGAACGTGCAATCCGCAAAGGGAAGCTCACTGCATCTATCGAAACCAACACATGTTCGTCGACCGACCTTACTCCGCTAGCGCCGATCGACAGTAGTACACTGTCGCCGATCAACACTAATCCGCGAGCAAGCAACATGGTGGCTACTCTTATTCTAATGACATATGCGAACGATGACCTGCATGACCAACATGTCATCTGCGTAATGCAGCATGTCAGAGAATTGATGGTCATGGGATTGTAATCCTTGAACCAGAAGCAACTGTTCCAGAAGCTGCAAATGCTGATTCTGAGGCTACTCAAACTAGAATGTTGGTTGACTACAACCATCAATATTATGCCAATAGATCTGCAATTGGTCCTCTTACTTTCCAGAGGCACGATTGCGAGCTAAAGCCTGCATACTTTACACTTGTGGGACAAACACTTTTCCATGGTCACCCACATGAGCATCCGATGGACCATCTTGAGAGGTTCGAAGATCTAGTTTCTGTTATCAAATCCAATGGAGTCCATGAGGACTATCTTTTATGCAAGCTCTTCAAGTACTCACTTGCTGGAGATGCTTCATATTGGCTTAAGCAGTTACCACCAGGATCTCTTACATCCTGGGATGACATCAAGAACGCCTTCCTGCGTTACTTTTTTGATGATTCGCGATCTGAAGACTTGAGGAACATATTATCTACATTCAAACAAAAGCTTGCAGAATTATTCAAGAGCTCCTTGATCATATTCATGTCTTATTTGAGAGATTATCCACACCATGGATTCAATGAGGTACATCTGCTTAGTACGTTCTTCAGAGGCATTGTTGTGGTGTATTAGATGAATCTAAACACTACTAGTAACGGTTACTTCACTATTATTAATCCAGAAGAGGCTGTGAGAGTTATTGAGAACTTGACATCTAGCAATAGCACCAAGAACATTGACATGGAGAAGAGAATTTTGGCTTCTATACTTTGAAAGGAGCAGATGGATGAAGTTCAAACCAAGTTGGATAGTGTTCACAAGCTTCTCAAGAAGCGAGTGAATTTTTCATAAGGTGTAGAGGCTGTTGATACTAGCAATGATGGCGAAGAAGAGGATGTAAACTACAATAGTGGCATTGGTTTTCAGAATACTGGAGAGTATGATTGATCAAGTTCAGGGTTAGCAGAAGTTTACAATGGATTTCAATGGCAAGATAGATGATGTATACACCAACCTGAATGATAAGTTCAAAGCTCTCATCACCCATGTGAAGAAATTGGAGAATCATGTGGTTCAGATCAGTGAGGCTGTTATGAGACATGAGGCACTGATTAAAGGTAAAGGAGAGACTGGACAGAGATACCACGTGAATGCCTTGATAGAGGATAATTTCTAGCAAGTGGTGAAGGAGGAGAAACTGCAAGAAGGGGACTTCCAAGTCGAAAGTAAGATGTCCTTCGGTAGTTCCCACTGATGTCGTTCGACACCCAAGACAGATCATCGGTCGACATCCGAGAAGGAACAGTGATCGATACCAGATGTCGAACATCGATCGACAGTCCATGCTGTGTCCGTAGCATCTTTCAAAACGGTCAACATCAATCGATACTCACACATGTTCGTCGATCGTCGACGACCAGTAACTTACTGAGTTTGTTTGCTGATATACCTTGTTATTTACCTGTTTAAAAACTATCATTTGGACCCTATTTGGAGTCTGCTATGTATGTCTAGACTGTGTGTTTAGAGTCTTTTCAGGTCAAAGTACATTTTGGATCATTATAGAGATAATGAAGCTTGGTAGAGCATTCAGAGAAGATATCCAATAGTGTCAGTCAGA
>CAJHQP010007013.1:0-30000 GCA_905132765.1 Moricandia arvensis | reverse complement strand
TACCATTTTTTCAGGGACAATTTTTTTTAAAATTAATTAAAATCCTAAATTTTCAATTCCTAAACTCTACCCCCACCCTGCACCACCCTTAACTCTAAACCCTAAGTCTTAAATTAATTAACCCAAGGGTTATAAGTGTGTTTTTTCCTCCTAAAAACAACAAGGGTAAAAGTGATTAAGGTATTTTTGAAAAGTGATATGAGGAAAGTGGTATTTTTGACAATTTCTCCGAGAAAAGTGATAGTTTTGGCAATTTCTCATTACTCTTTATTGCGAAGTTGTTATTTAATAGACATTATAAAAATTTATGTATTTAACTTTTTTACAAATTTTCCTATTAAACTTGTGTACGTCATTTTAGGTGATATGTTTTTTTGGAAGAAAACTTTGACTCGTACTGTATAAAAACATTTAAAATTATGTTAGGTTTTGATTCACATTATAACACGAAAAAATATAATTTAAAATAAATTTAATATTTTAAATATAATTAAAATATTTAAAGTTTAATATATTTTGCGTTAATTCATAATATTCTTTTAGAAATAATATTCATTCATATAATATAATTATATGAAATAAAATAGCATAGTCAGATTTATTATTAAAGATTAAAAATAGAAATGAGGCTTAATTCATTTTTATTGCTTACATTGATTAATGCCTATTTGAATATGTTATAACTAAAATGATACAATTTATTTGTTCAATTTATTTTTAGGAATTTCTCATGTTTACCGCATTATTATTATTATTTTCATTTTACCTTCGTTAAAGAGACATTTTCATAAATATCACTTTTTTAAGAGGTAATTTTTTTTTAAAATTAATTAGAATTTTAAATTTTACATTCTAAAAACCCTATCCCACCCTACCCCCACCACTCAACTCTAAACCCTAGGTCTTGGATTAATTAACCTAAAAGTTATCAGTGTGTTTTTTATCTTAAAAAATAAAGATAAAAATGATTAAGGTAAAATGAAAAGTGATACAAAAAATGGTATTTTTGACAATTTGTCATCTTGATTCCCCTAAATTTTCTATATTTTAACTGATTCTGTGAAATGCTTAAATTTAAGTATTTCACATGTGTTTATATATGGAAGATATGTTTGGATTTAATCATATTATTGATTTTGGAAAAATAATGTATTATTTTATGGAGTAGGAAATATATAGTTGAGGTATAAAAAAAAATTTACGACAGGTTGAGATATAATATCTACTATATTAAAACAGAGTCCTATTTGAATTTTACCATGGCATGTTTTTATTTTGGACGTATTAATCATGTTGTGACTAAATATAAAATATACTTCATATAAAAATTAAAATTTTATGTGATGAGTGATATATTTAAATTAAACAAACTTTAATCATTTGTTACTAATATTGAAATCCATCAAATTTTAATTTAGGTCATCTCTAGCATGATCTCCTACCACCATACACAGGTAGATACAGAAGAAACAAAGAACAAAGTGAAATTAGGGTTGGTGGATTGATTTGTTGATCAGCCGTTCTCTTTGATTCCAGCAAGAATTTTTCCTTCTTTCGATCATTTAGAGAAAGGAATCTTTAGATATCAGGTCCAGTTGATCCATACTGAAGGCCATATAAGTGTTTTAGTTCTGTTCTATTCGACTTTATGCTCTACCTTTGAATCCCTCAATTTGTTTTCTAGGGTGTCTTTTTTTTCTTTTTCGTTTTTTCTTTCTGGGGTTTCACTGAATAGGTTGAATCATTGGAAAAAAAATCACTGCAGTTTTGTTTCTAGGTATACAAAATCTTGAAATAAGGTGTTTGTGGATTGGTTGGCTAATCTAGAATTGACTTGCCATCAAAATGCCTAAAGTATTCTAAAGACTTGATTGTTATTTCTTATTTTGCTGGATAAAGCTTGATCATTTAGCAATGATTGAGCAATGGCTTCAACTCTGAGTTTTTTTCTGTTTTTAAAAATAACAACTTTGTAGAGTTTGTGTGTTTACCTGCTCAGCTGTTCGGTGAAGGATGTTTCTTGATTACATACGCTATGTTTTGTTTGATTTATAGCTCCAGCTCAATCACTATCTGAGTTAAACGGAGACAAGAGTGAATTTTGGAGTCAAGGCGAAAAGGTGTTTGGAAGATGTGAAAGCCCCCAAGCAAGCTATCCCCTTCACACGTTCAAGCTATCCCCTTCACACTCTTACATCTGCTCAGTTCGTACTTCACTTCTCAAAAATGCTGAGAACAATGCTTTTATGACTTTGGAGTTTTGATGACTCCATTACTATTTGTTCTGTTTTATTAATTTGGCCCTTATGTTCAGTTTCTAACTACCTTTTGATTTTCAGGTCAAAGTTTTGGATGTTGATGCCCTTTTCATATCAAACATTCAAGTGAATCAAGCAGCATAACAGAGGTGGATGACTCATCGTGCCCTGGAAGAATCAGTCATATGTTCTTCTTTATGCTATTCTTTTTTTAACTTCTGTTTCGGCATTCATATTGCCAGAAGAATCAGTAATACTACGTATGTTATTATTATCAAAGGCAAAAAGACGTGATGCCAATTCGTCAGCAATAAAAACATTTTGACCATTATCCTTTTTGGAGACTTGGAGCATCCCAAGAATATTCCGAGCTTTTACTGTATGATCTAAATAATGATGAACATACCGAATTACGTTCACATCTGAATATGTGCCAATAAAAAAAATATAACTACCTAAATTAGAATCAAAATAAAAATTTCATATTCATATCCATATTCAACTCAAAATTTATGGGACTTTTAACATTATTATTTGAACCAAAAACCTAAACCAAACTTTAATTCATAAATAACCTACCTATTAATATATTTTTGAACCAAAAATCAAAACCCACAATCGAATCTCAACTAATCTAAAAACCAAAAAAAAATCAAATATGGATATGAACCAAGTTTATAAAATATTATCAGATTATCAAATCATAAAATTTTACTTTAAATAAATTATAAATATCAGCAATTCCGCGCAACTGCTCGAGTCAGAATCTAGTTTATTAATTTAAAATGGCCATTTTGCATTGTCATATCGTATCTTAGAAAATAATACAATCGTGCAAAACTGACGACTGCTATTTTGCCCCGTCAAAAAAAACGGCCATCTTGCATTATGGTTAAGATGTGCTATTTATTAATTAAAATAATCTATTATAAAATTCAAAATAGCATAATCCGTCTAATTGAGCCATTTTGCGGTGAGGAGCTCCAAATCAACATTTTGTAATATGGCCTTGTGAGGGTATTGGCTCGCTCTAATACCACTGTGTAGGGGTATGTTACCAAGCAAGCAATCAACTAACAAGCTCTAATACCCTTTGCTACGGAATTTGCTTTGCCCCTGGACCTACTCATATGATTCACACATATTCTTGTTCATGACTCAAGAATTGTTCACCCAGTTCACGGCCGCACCGCTACCTCTGGGGTGGATTCAGAGATCCACAACATCCACTATGAAGTATCGGAAAACACCTCCGATGTGGTTTACAAGATCATAACTCTCTCTGTCTGGTATACAACCCTTGAGAGTATACAAAGATACAAGAGATAGTACATGGCTAAGAGCTAAGCCTAGAACAACATATCATCTCTAGCTTACTCTATCTCTCTAAGAGATGCCATGGAAGCACTCCTCTGGAAGCTTGAGGCTTCAGCCTCCCAGAAGCTTGGCTTAGAGATCCCTGTCGTGATCTCTCCTTCTTTATTATGTCAACACTTAACCTAATGGGCTTCATCGATTAGGCCCATAAGTTGTCCGCGCGTTACTTGTGCAAGCCGGCCCAAGTTGAACACGTCTGATGGGCTTGACCAAACCTCACAAACTCCACCTGTTTGGTCCAAGTCCATAACCCTTCCTTTGTGCCGACACCTCCTGATGCTTGAGCAAGCCTGCTCATCTTCTGCATCTCCTTGTCTTCTCTTATCTCTTATCTCTTATCTCTTCTCACTTCTCTCAGCTCCATCTTGAGCCAAGCTTGAAGTCCTTTCTTGATCTTCTTTAAACCTGCATAAGCTTACACTTATACACCACAACTGCATAAGTAGATTAAACACTTAAATCCACTTAGCCCCATCAATGAAAATAGACAACCACGCCTGATGAAGGGTATGTGACAATCCCATTGCCATTCTGAATTTCCATCACCTTCACCTATTGTCTTGAGTTGTAAACCCAGCTGCTACACTCCAAGTGTCAAGCTCAACTCCTCACTGACGTTGTGTTTCTTCATATCTTGTTTCCCCTTCGTGAACTTATCAACAACACAACCTTGCTGTCAAAATCACGAACCTGTTCAAGTGCTTGAACAGAAAACCTGAACATCCCTCTGCAAGTTGATTTCTCCTTGACCTTTCTGATTCCACTCATGCGCATTGAGCCTTGAATCAAAGTCCTTAACTTCTGTGCAACAACCTTCGAACCATATATGCTTCAGTCTTGAAACAACCTCTGATTCTCTACTTGTTTAAAACACTCCAGCCTTGAACACCTTTTGTACCGCCATTATTTCTAACAGAACACGCCATCCAGCTATACACCTTGCTGAATAGACTTTCGACACAAACCTGGTGAAACCATCAAGCTGTTGTAGAAATGTCGCACTGAACCCTTTAGAATCAACCGCAAACCTTGAAGTCACTCATGCTCCATATCTCTGAAACAGTCTTTGACTTACCCTTGATGTCCTTGAACAGACTGCACTTGAGCATCACTTTGTACCGCTGCATAACTAGCAGAACACGCCGCCTAAAACCACATGATTAGGAAGACTATCGACACAAATATCTTTGCTCCACCATCTGATCAAACTGTTCTGCAACAACAGAACCTCCACTAACAGATTTAGACCCCACTGCTAGTTGAATGAACTGAGCCTCATACCATATAGTCCATGATACGCCTTGGCTCTCCTCACGAGCTGCATGTGATATCTTATCTAGAATCCTTGATATCCCGCCTTTACTTAGCTGTGAATCCATTCCCTCAATACCCTTCTTGTACTGAGATGTCTCCAAAACCGAAACCTGTGCATCACCATCAACGACTTGAACACGCCTGTTAGTCATTGAACCCGCCATTAGCCTGATGAGTACCTGGCCATCATTGAGTACCTGGCCATTACCTAATGGACTTTCCTGAGAAAAACTGCCTCAGTATTCCCTGTGATGCGAACATATATCCAGAAATCCATATGTTCCTTTCTTTAAATGCAAATCGGTTTTCCTTGCATTTAGACCTTCATGAAGCTTCTTTCAGTTCATGACTTGAGCTTGAGATGAGCCTGCTTGTGGAGAACAAGTCTTACCCTTCCTGAGATGGACAAACTGTAAGACAATTCCCTGCAACCCCTGCAATTGTGCAATTCCTGCAACTGTGCAATTCCTGCAACAGTGCAATTCCTGCAATGTCTTCAAACAGCTTCTTACTTTGCTTCATCTCACCCTCATTCATCTTCACTGCTCAATATTTCAGTATCTCTTGATACTTACTTCCCTTCAGTTTAACTAAGTACTTCACCACGTTTTCCTTGCATCATACTTGGCTCCTCTGTATCAACTTCACTGCAGTGTACTCATGATACATATGCCGATGTACTTGTCTCGCCTACAAGTTACCTTATGTAAGACTCCTCTTACAAACTCCTTATGATGCGCCTTGTACTTGTTAACTGATCTTGACACGTCTGGCCTTGACACCCTGAACATATCCATGACACCTTCTTATCATAGAATCAAGTTCCCTTTCAGCTTTACTCCCTTGAGCTGAACAAGTTGCTAACCGAAACTTTTACCCTTCAGCTGAACCATCAAGACATCTTCTAAAACAGAAAACTTGTGACTCACTCCACCTGGAATCAGATTATATATATCCCTGATGCATCATTCCTCATATAATCTCAGTGGCTCCACCTGAATCAAACAACCTTTAGAAGTACCATGTCTCTGAAAATAACCAAGTTTCTGCAACTGTTCGTGGTTCCTGTCGGCCTTTAAACCATATCTCTCATCATCCACGCCTGTGATGCTCCTGAGATAATCCCTTACAGCTTCTCCTTGTGTCAAACTCGAGCTCTTGACGAGCTTCTCCAGCTGTAACTCTACCTGAACCATTACCTGTTCAAGCATGAAGTTCCGACCTGGTCAAGTCTGCAAATTTCTCCTTTTGCTTCTGAGCTTCGATTTTTGTCCGAGAGCTCCACCTTGACACTTATGGTCGTGACACCAGACCGGTGTCCCTTACTTCTCCTCTGAGTCTATTCATATGGAACTTCCGACTCAGACTTCCATGACGATTCCTCTAAGGTATAACTCACACACGCATCTTCTAGCTGTGGTAGCGACTCTCTGCTTCTTGAACAAGTGTTGATGACTGTTGTCTCATACCCTTTACTCTCAGGATTACAATCAGTCGTAACAACCTGTTCAACCCGATTCTGCCTGCGCATTTTCCTCTGCCTTTGACAAGAATCTTCAAGCTAAGTCTAACCTTGAATCGCCTTTTCCCTTAGGTTTCTCCTGTCACTCACACGACCCCACTAAAGCTGCTACATGTTGTTACCACAAATAGCCATTTGCTCCAACATATACTTGTGTAGGCTTTTACACACTTCTCCCTTGCTCTAGTTTCTTCTTCGTGGAGGTACAACCTATATTAGCCACACTAACTTGGTGACTCTTCTGGCTTTCTTTTAACCTGCCAGAAACCTTGCCTCTTATGCACCCAATGAGACTGACTTGAGTTGACCCGAAACATAACCACACATGTTTCTTCACTTTGTTGCCACACCGACAACCAACCTGTGCAGCTGCAAGATCCGTTGGTCATCTTTCGAAAAGATAACCTGCATTCCTTGTGATCTCTGAAAAAACCTTCAGTCCCTGTGAGATTGATGACCTTTGATTCCTTCCCTTAAGCCTAGCTTTGACTTAATGTGAGTCTGTCTTCCCTTGAGATATCCTCCATCCCAAACGACTCAAATCAATCTCCAACACTGATCACGAACACGCCCACCTGTGCAGCTGTTCTTGCTGCAGCTTACGCGGGTCTTCCCTTTCTTGCAAACTCCGCTGCATCCCTTGCAAGTCTCTCATCATGATTTCCCATACCTGAAACCATCACGTGCATTTAGATCCTCCTGTGAATGTTTCTTCCTCTGTCTCTGATGTCGTCTTTGTCTACCACAAACGAACACCATCTGCTTCTTTCTCTGATGTTGCCTAACTTTCAACATCATCTCTGGTTCGTCACACCTGATGTGATAGTGACTACAAATCTACTGATTCTTCTTCTCCAGAATTTCCAGCTGATGTCGATGCTAACTTGAAGCTCCTGCGGATCCTGAATCACCATTGCTTCAAACCAGAAGCCTTTTGACTCCATCCTAACCAACCTCAACAGCATGTACCAACTTTCTGAGAATTCCTTTGTAATGACCTGAATGAACACCTTATCTTGAACATCACTCTGAACCGCTGTTGTTGCCAACAGAACCCGCCGCTTAGCTCAACTAGCTAAGAAGACTTTCGACGCAAAGAATCTCTGCTCAACCTCTGCTCAAAAGAATCACTACATCTGCAACCGTGATACCTTGTAGACCCGTTTGTTTCCCCTCATATGCCTGAGAAGCCAAAACAAACTACTACTGAATCCCATGCAGAAAACCCGAAACATATATGTTTCCATCCTGAATCAGTCTCGATTTGCACCGCCACCTGTTCAGCCGAACTCCGCCTTGAACAAGTAACTCCTCGTTCTCGCAGATCCATCCCAGCAGAAAACTATGTGTTACGCCAAACACATATCTGCTTAGAAAACCACACTGCATTCCCTCTGAAAATAGCAGCCTTGTAGTATCTTGTTCTCTGAACATCTACCCAAGTGTAGACTCCCATAATCACACATCTAGACGAACCCCGCATTAGTCGATTTACTTCATCCACTCTGCACCACCCTTCATGCTGACTAAAGAATACCATACTGATACTCGAACAGCCATGAAACACTCATATCATTCAAGGTTCTAAGGCGTCCCCTAGTTCCAAGAATTTATGAGATACCGAGCTGACATACCCACATATATTAGAACACCATCTGCAACTGATATACCATGTAGAGATAACCCAAGAACACCGTGAAATCCCTCACTGAATCTTTAGAGAACCTCATACCAAACCAGTGCGAAAACCCCTTGTGCTCCACTATGCTTTCAGCTCCAATAACTTGCAGATCATGAAGAAATCTGAAACTCCAATGCATATAGTCACACACACCTTGTGATTGCAGATCAAAGACAGCTATGAAACTTCTCTTCTTAGGCTAGCAGTCTGCCACCATCTTAGCATGTGAGAACCTGAAGTCTTTCTCACATAGTAGCACGTTCTTGCACCCTTGGAGAACTCTTGAGAAACCCTGATTTCATAAACTCGAAATCATCTCAGCTGATTCAACTGACTCATGAATCCTTTCTCCGTAAACTTGTGCAACTGCAGCCAAGAACTTGCACAGTTTTCCTACTTCTCTTGTAAACCGAAAATCTCTTTCACCTGATCTTGATCTCGGTCTATCATCTGGTTTTTACTCTGGTTAGGGTAAAACCACGTGACCACCAGCTTCCAATAAACCCTGCGATTCTTCTATCTCGCTATGAAGCTTCTTCATATGTCTCTCTCCTCCTCGAGACGTGGACTCCGTGAATGAATGAGTCTGGGCTCTGATACCACTTTGTGAGGGTATTGGCTCGCTCTAATACCACTGTGTAGGGGTATGTTACCAAGCAAGCAATCAACTAACAAGCTCTAATACCCTTTGCTACGGAATTTGCTTTGCCCCTGGACCTACTCATATGATTCACACATATTCTTGTTCATGACTCAAGAATTGTTCACCCAGTTCACGGCCGCACCGCTACCTCTGGGGTGGATTCAGAGATCCACAACATCCACTATGAAGTATCGGAAAACACCTCCGATGTGGTTTACAAGATCATAACTCTCTCTGTCGTGGGTATACAAACCCTAGAGAGTATACAAGAGATACAAGAGATAGTACATGGCTAAGAGCTAAGCCTAGAACAACATATCATCTCTAGCTTACTCTATCTCTCTAAGAGATGCCATGGAAGCACTCCTCTGGAAGCTTGAGGCTTCAGCCTCCCAGAAGCTTGGCTTAGAGATCCCTGTCGTGATCTCTCCTTCTTTATTATGTCAACACTTAACCTAATGGGCTTCATCGATTAGGCCCATAAGTTGTCCGCGCGTTACTTGTGCAAGCCGGCCCAAGTTGAACACGTCTGATGGGCTTGACCAAACCTCACAGGCCTCTTTTTGTCATTCTCCAGGTTCACATGGTAGCACTCTTTTCCGAGCAATCGTCACTACTCCTGTTATTATAATAATTAAAACATAATTTTGGTTTTCATATTTAAAATAAAAATTATACTGAGAAGAAAGTTTGTTTTTTTCCGAATTTACAAAAACAGAGTAAAAAATATGTAATCTTAGTAGAGAGATGCACAACAAATTATAGAGATTTATGAACTGATGATCTTTATTGATGTATTTCGTAATGTATATATACAAGAGTTTGTTGTATCGATAAGGATAAACCTATACAAGATAACTACACAAGTGTATGAGATAGTAACTAAGACTAATATGTCATTATCTATACCAATATGCTCCCTCGAGTTGGACGTTGGCTACAGAGTCCAATCTTGGAAGTTAAGCTGATGAAGCGAGCGAGTGGGAGAGGTTTAGTTAGCGCATCCGCTAGCTGATCAGTGGAGCAATGTGTGACACTCGTAGTGATTTGCGTTGAACTTGCTCTCGAACAAAGTGATAATCAAGAGCCATATGCTTCATTCTTGAGTGAAACACATGATTCGCTACCAAGTAAGTGGCACCAATGGTCGGAGTGATGGTTAATCGAAGTCCAAGTTCTATCATCAGATTGCCTATTCATTGTACTTTGGCTGCTGCATCTGAGACTGCCTGATACTCAGCTTCAGTAGATGATCTTGAGACACTTCCTTGCTTTCGTGCAGACCAAGAAATGGGGTTCTTTCCCAAGTAGACAATGTAAGCACCCGTAGAGATGTGGTCGTCTTGGTCGCCTGCCCAATCTGCATCAATATAAGCATGAAGAGTAGCAGGAGATGAAGCAGAGAAGAAAATTCCTTTATCAATTTTCGTGCAAGATACCGAAGAACTCTTTTGACAGCTTCCTAGTGAGTTGTAGTAGGTAGGTGCATATATTGTGATAGTCTGTTGACAGAAGGCGATATCAGGTCGTGTAAGGCCTAGATATTGCAAGCTTCCAACGATAGTCCTATACTCTGAAGGGTCTGCAAATATTTCACCAGAGTTTAGTGTGAGTGGTTCTATTGCAGACATAGGATTCGCAACAGGTTTGGCATTGTCCATCTTTGCTCACCGGAGAAGATCAGTCATGTATTTTGTTTGTGTTAGATTTAGTCCAGACGATGTTCTTGTAGTTTCCATTCCTAAGAAATAGGAAAGTTCTCCAAGATCTTTAAGTGAGAATTTAGCAACCAGAAGATCTGTAACACATCTAATTTCTAGAGCCAAAGTGCCAGTGATAATAATATCATCGACATAGATCAATATATAGATGAGATGAGTCGACGGCCGAAGGATGAAGAGAGAGGCATCAGCAAGGAGTTTTTGAACCCAAAGCTAAGCAAACAGTCCTTGAGTGCATTGTACCATGCGCGGGAAGCTTGTTTGAGACGCTAGACTGCCTTTTTAAGCTTCAACACATGATTTGGTTTGTCTTTGTCGATAAAACCTGGTGGTTGTAACATATACACTTCTTCTTCAGTGGTCCTTGGAGAAAGGCATTGCTAACATCTAGTTGCATCAACGGCCAGTTCCGAGAGACAGCAGTACCAGTGACTAGCTAAATGGTCACATGATTGATCACAGGACTAAACGTCTCATGAAAATCAACACCAGGACATTGGTGATAGCCTTTAGCAACCATCCTCGACTTGAGGCAGCGAGGAGTTCCATTTGGCCACCGTTTTATTATGTATACCCACTTGGATCCTACAATATTTGATGCCTCCGACCTTTCAGCCAATTCAAAAGAGTCATTACATATAAAAGCATCATATTCATCACTCATGGAGCTACGCCATTTTCCATCTTTTAGTGCTTGCACATGGAATTCAAGTTCTACTTCAGTGAGAATAGCATTGAGGCCATAGCGTCGGTTTGATTTTTTGTATGTTGTTCTTGCTACGCGCGACCATGTTGTGTGCATTGGATTGTGACACAGGAGGCTCAGGTGGTGCTGTTTGTGACATTGGTGTGTCTCCAGTGGATGATTGTGCTACTGGTGTTGTTAATCTTCGAGCTTATGTGGAGACATTTGCAGGAGAATGAGCTGGACACAGAGGTAATGCAGATACATGTGGCCGATGATAGATAGGAACTAAAGAGTCAACTGAAGTATCAGAATTAGAGGAGGAGGAGTCTGAATTAGAGGAAGAGTTTGAGGATAGTGAAGAGAATGGAAATACCGACTCATTAAATCCACATGTCTTGAGATGTATACTCGGGAGTGAGCACATCAAGACTTAAAAAGGCACTATGTGTAGGAGAGTAACCAAGGAACACACATGGCACATATTTTAGACTGAACTTGTTTTGGCCATACGGCTTGATCCATGGATAACAAAGGCATCCGAAATTTCTGAGCTTGAGGTAGTTTGGCTCCGTGTTGAATAGCTTGTGATAGGGTGAAGTGTTATCAAGTGTTGGTGTTGTGAGCCTATTGATGAGATAGACTGCAGTTGAGAATGCATATGACCAGTATGTTGTTGGAATGTTGGCGTGTGTGAGTAGTGCCAGAACAGTCTCTACAATATGTATGTTGCGTCGTTCTGCTAGTCCATTGTGTTCCGAGGTGTGTGGAGGAGTGGTTAGGTGAGAGATACCCTGAGACGCCATATAAGCTTTTAAGGCAACAAACAATCCCTCATTGTCTGAGAAAAGAGTTACAATTTTTGTTTTGAATCTGTTTTCAACAAGAGCTTTAAATAGAGGGAAGATGGTAGCAACCTGAGACTTTGTTTTCAAAGGTAAAACCAGATGTGACGGGTGAAATGATCAACAAAAATAACAAAATACTTGTACCCATCAATGGAAAGGACTGGTGAGGTCCAGACATCAGAAAACAACGTTTGAAGAGGAGCATTTGAAGTAATAGATGAAGCAGAGAATGGGAGTTTATGAATCTTATTGATTGAACACGAATTGCAATTAAAAGACGAAATGGTAGAAGAAGATAAAGGTAGAGAAAACCGAGAAATCATAAGACGTAAAGTTTGAATGTTGGGATGGCCTAGACGTGTATGCCAATCCGAGAATGAAGACTTCGAACAGAGAAAAGCTGATGGAGAGTTTAAAGGTGGAGAAGAGATCATCAGCCATTCGTACACACCGTCATTGGCTTTGCCGGTTAGCAGCGTTGTCCCTGTGTGCAGGTCCTTCACCTGAAAGTCAAAAAGATACAATTGCACCATTACATTGTTAGTCTTGCAAAATTTGTTCACTGAAATAAGCTTCTTTTGCATATCAGGTACGCAAAGAACATTTGTAAGCTGAAGATTATGAGTGTTTGAAGGAAGAAGTGTAGAACCCGTATGTGTGATTGGAAGGTTTGTTCCATTGCCAATCATCACACCCTCACCACCATTATATGGAGTATGCAGTGAGAGATTACTGAGATTGTTGGCTATATGGTGGGAAGTGCCGCTATCGAGTAACCATGGAGCATAGTACGGAGAGCCAGTGGTGATATGATGAGCTTGTTGTGGCCACTGTGGTGTTGGGAGAGGAAGGTGTGGCGCAAGCCACTGTGATTGTCCACGATAGGGTGGAGCACACTTCATTCCTGGATGAGCCATATATTGTGCTTGTTGATGTTGTGTATGTTGAACGCCACAGATTTGAAACTTGCCAAGATATGGTCTCGATGGTCTGAAGCCTCCACGAGATGAGGAAGAGCCATCACGAGTGTTGGAGTATTGTTGTTGTGGTCGAAACTGTGTTGCATTGGCTGTAATTGGAGTAGGGGCGTTGGTATTGGTTATGCTTAGTGTGTTCACAGTTGATTAGTTTTTCATGGAGTTCATCAACCGTGATAGGCACGTCACGTCCATTCACCATGTCGACAATGGCGCGGTAATCTTCACCAAGTCCTTCGGTAATAGCATCAAGGAGATCATCATTATCAAACGGAGCCCCAAGTAGGGCAAGTTTGTCAGCTTTGTCAATTATTAGTTTCACTTACTCTTTGATACTTTTACTGCCTTTGGTAATTTACTTCAACTGTTGTTGAAGTTGTTTGATGTGTGCTCTGGAAGGCTTGCAATACGTTGGATACAGTATTTGCCAAACGTCTCGTGTGGTGGTGGTTGCTCTTGCTACAATTGGCTGAATAGCAAGGGAGAGAGAGCCGATTAAGGCGCTGTAAGCATCTTGACGATTCCAAGCCGTAAAAGACGGGTTTGGTTGAGCTACACCTGCTTTGGTGACAATTGTTGTAGAGGGAGTTTGATCATCCTCACTAATAAAGCAGTGCAGTTCATGGGTTTCAAGGAGTGCTTGGATTTGCAGACGCCATGTGATGTAGTTAGTGGAGCTTAGTTTTCGTAATATTAGACATGTGCAGGGAGATGAAAGTACTTTTAGAGATGTTAAAGACATGTGCAGATTCGGCTGTTACAAAGGACTCTTCAGCCATTGTTGTGAGAAGAGAAAATCATTAAGAAGGGAAAATCGAGAGGGTGAGAAGCGATAAGAAAAGAGAACATTTTAGTTTTGGATCAGATGCTTTGATACCATATAGATATGTATGTACTGATGATCTTTATTAATGTATCTCGTAATGTATATATACAAGAGTTTGTTGTAACGATAAGGATAAACCTATACACGATAACTACACAAGTGTATGAGATCTATAAACTAATATGTCATTATCTATACCAATACTAATATGTTTTAAAACTTTAATAATGAGAATATTATCACCGGGCGTCAATGATCGACATGGTGATTTGGTTCATTGTGCAAGATTCATTGTTGGGACGTTTACCCCATGTAGAAGAATCAGAATCAGAATCAAGACAAGTTCCGCTGCCGACACAATAACCTGGCTGTTTAGGTTGAGGAATCAATGCTTCTTCACTTCCGAGCATCAAAACTACTGACGACATCATTGGTCTATCCTCTACACGTTCTTGAACACACAAAAGGCCAATTTGCAAGAACCTTAAGATTTCACGTGGCCTGAACGTTGGTGATGAAGAATCTACTATCTCTAGACCTTGACCTTCTTTCCAATGCCTCCACACCTGGTTCAGAATATGGGGTCAGACACACAATATAATCAAATAAAATAATAGCGGTTTCAAGCTTACATGTCCGAGAAGATTAAGATTCCTATCCGAGTCGCAGAAGCCTTTATTCCTCTTGCCACTTATAATTTCAAGAAGCAAGACCCCAAAACTAAACACATCTGACTTCATCGAGAATGTCCCGTTCATCGCATATTCTGGAGACATGTAGCCACTGCAATAACAACAAATATATTAAAATAGAAAAACTTTTTCAAAATATATTGGATATGATGGCTTTTGCTTACTAAGTACCGACAACCTTCCTCGTGTTAGCTTCTGTCTCATCCCGTGCAAAGATCCTAGCTAGCCCAAAGTCTGAAATTTTTGGAGTCATATCTTTATCAAGCAAGACATTGCTTGCTTTCAAATCCCTATGGATGATTCTAAACCGTGAATCTTGGTGAAGATACAGAAGGCCTCGGGCAATACCGTTGATGATATTAAATCTCATTTGCCAATTTAACATACAGCTTCTGGTTTCATCTGCACTTGGTAACAGAAACATATCAAACATATTTCCCAAAATACATTCAACTGTAAACAAAAAGAAATTTTAAAAAAAAAAAGAAAAAAAAGGTCCTGTCTTAGGCACTAACCAAAGAGATGAGAATCGAGGCTTAGATTCTCCAAATACTCGTAAATTAAGATCTTCTCGCCCTCATAAACACAACAGCCAAGAAGTCGGACAAGATTCACGTGCTGAAGCTTTGCAATCAGCGTAATTTCATTCATAAACTCAGTGGTACCTTGAGCTGACATTTCCGATAGTCTCTTCACCGCAATTTTTTGTCCATCAAGTAACCTTCCCTGGTGACACACATTGTAAATGTTTAGTTATTTGACAAATATTTTTATAACCGCCAAGGCAGAGAGGATCCTATTCTTTTTCATTAATTTATAGTACCTTGTAAACAACACCAAAACCACCTTCTCCGACCTTGTTAACATCAGAGAAATGTTCGGTGGCTGTGACAACAGCTTCAAACTCCAACAATGGAAGTTCCAAATCTTCTACTTGGTCCAAATTTCTCTTATTTCTTGGTAACACCACCTCCTCGTTCATTGGAACTTGGACTATTTTCATTCGATCGAACACATAAAAAGGATCAGAACATAGAAAACAAAACTTACATAAAATAAAACGAAGGTAATTACTCATTTTTTACCAATAGGTGTTGCATCTGCTTTTGCTTGCTTCCGTCTCCTCTTCCAAAAGCAGAACACGATAGCACTCAGAGTAAGCATAACGCTGACTCCAATACTCCAACCTATGATTTTTCCAGTTTTTCGGTCAACCGAGGAAAATTCTGCGAAAAAATCCTGTCAAAAGTTATGAAATGCATTTTTTTTTTTTATTCTTTTTTTTTTTTCAATAGATTGAACTAACCTGGATCAGCAGCAGCCACTTTAACGTAAATTTGCTGACCAGCGTTGGAGTAAGTCCGGATATCAATTAGCTCTCAGGTCCAAATCACACAACCCATTCCACCATTTCCAAACGCAAACGCCGTACAGTTACAATCGGTATGACACCGTTCTTGACACTTATTAAGACCAATTCCCGGAACCACACTCGCCGTCTTAGTATCAGGCAACTTGGTAACATTTCTCCTCAAAAATAAATCCCATCTACAACTCAGCTGCGTCCTCCTCACACACCCAGATGGATAGAATCTCCAGTCCTGCTCTTCCCACTCTGTCTGGTTTTTAGGAACGAACCCTCTAATACAGTTACAGATATGTGACGGGTTTTCCTCACAGTACGTATTCGGCCCACAGAGTGAGTACAAATCGCACGCTTCCGTTGATAAATCCCTGGAGGGGCTCCATGCCCATGATGGCGGGATCCACCAGAATCGCTTGAGTAAGTCTCTGATTATCAATCTCGAGTAGATGCTTTTGTTTGTCATATAGAAGCTGTAAGCTACCTCCTCACTGTTCTCCGTATAATTGTAGACCATGTAATCTGATCCTTGCATCTCCGGTATGCCACTAAACTCGGTTCCATCCCAGGGACCGCTCCTTCGCAATGTCCAATGTCGATACATTAAGAGAAACTCCGGTACTCCCCTTCCAATCATGTCGATTTTGAATATGAAATCCCCGCTTGTGGGATCATCCGCAGCTCTCCATGATGTAAGGAACCTGTTACGCCCTGTTTTGAGATCGTAACCTAATTTCATCTCCGGAAATAAAGTATCTGTCGGAAAATCGAAACTCTGCCACAAGACTCCATCTGGATAGTTGTTGTCGGAGTATCTCAGAACAAAATTACCGTTAGCAAGGAGCTCTGCTATCACCGGTGATATTACATCTCCGCTAGTAAGATTCGTCGACCAAACAGTGTTATTAGACTGACCAAGCAGGACAAGATTGTTGCCAGAGATTTCGAGGCTTCCTGTGGAAGTCGAGAGAGGGTTGTCTCTGTTGGCAACCCATGCGTAGGTTTTCTCAGAGACTTTCTTATACCATATTCCACATACCAACGCGAACGTTCCGATGGTTTGAAGAAACCAAGCTCGAAGACTCCACCTGTAGAAACAAGTGTTCTGTTGCTTGAGACTGTGAGACACTCTGAAGACGACAAAGTGTTGACATGGATCGAAACGACCGGATGAAACAGAATCAAGACTAGTAAGAACCAGAAAGTGTAAGATTTTTTTACCCCTTTCATCTTGTTAATTTTTTTTTGTTTTCTCCTTACTTACTTGCATATATATCCTACTCGTAACTTACTTTCGAAATTAAATTTATTATCACTAACCTAGCACATGCAAGCTAAATGTCGTGTTCTACAATACACATTCCCTGACTTTTTCATCCCCATCAATTCATTAATTCATTTCCACAAACTTTTATCATTCGTCAACTACTTTTATATCTACACGTTATTAGTTCCCACGCTGCCAAGATAACCACGTATGGTGTTCTCAAGAGACACTATACATTAATTTTCCCATTAGTTATTAGAAACTTTACCAACTATATATATCTTTTATATACTAAAATGCAAGTTGTCTAACGAATCAAATTTTGATATTTGACAAAAGTGAAAAAAAAATATTAAAATAACTTTATTTATTTTCTTCATCCTTTATTTTTCTGCATTCCAAATAATTAACTACAAAAAAAACGATTAAAATAATTTTTTAATCTCCTATTTTTCTGATTTAAACTATATAAACTATTGTAACTAATAATATAATCTAAATAACATAAAGCATCATCAACATGCACTATCCCACTAGAAGGGTTGGATTTGATAACTCTCTTTCATTTTAACCGTTTTATCTCCTGTTTATTTTGTAGTTTAACAATTTTTTACATTGTCTCTCGAAATATCTTTCGAAAGTAAAATAGACAATGTTAAAACGAAAGATATTTTAACATTGTCTCTTTTTTTTTTTTTTAAATTACATTGTCTCTTTTTCTCCATCGTTTCATATCTTTGTCCTTTTTTTTTAGTTTTGAGTGGAGCAAAAAAAAAACAGATACAAGTTTATAATTTAGATTGCTTCTTCTCAGATAAATAATCTCTTGACTTTTCTACATATTTTAGGTTAAATATCCCATTGAAATAGTGTTCTATCTCCCAACTTAAATTTTCACAAAAAAAATGGAAAAATCAGAGCTCTGCTATCCGGAATTTTTTTTTTTCAACATCCGGAATTTAAAACTAATATCCCAAACATAAACATGAAGCTGTCCTCGGAATGAAAGTCTTCTATGTGTATGAAAAGATACTTAAATTTGAATTAAAGTTATAATTTCTAGAAAAGTGTTGTAGATTAATGAAATAATGTCTACATAATTTAAACTTGATAGGGAGATAGAGAGTTAGGAAACTCGTGTGATAAGAAAAAAAGTGAGAAAGACTCATATCTACTGTCTAGATGAAGATCTATCTTGACAAGACTAAGTTTTTATGTGTTTTTAGTTTTGTAGAAATATGGTGGTATTATTATTTGTACTTTCCGATCAATATATACACTTTCGATTTTATTTATTTTACATAGTGTTTTACCAAATTTGTAGATTTTCTTAGAAGTGTTTTAACATTGAAAATAAAGAAATATAAAAGCTATGACAAAAAAAAAAGTAGTAGAAGGAAAAGACTACAAAAGAAGTCATTTCTATAAAAAAATAACTACAAACGATACTAATGTCAATCATCTACAAAGAATAAAGTTGAAATTATAATTGTACCTATGTCAATTAGTTTTTTCATATGTAATGTATTTTTTTGGAAAAAGATCAATGTTTTACATTTGTCTTGGACTTTTGTTAGATATAATCAGAAAACTTCTATTTTTAATTTAAAACAACATTGTTAATTTAGATATATATACATATATATATCATATTTATAGGTTATATAAATAATGTCCATGCAAAGAACGAGAGATCTATAATATTATTTACAAAGTGATTTTTCGCAACAGAGATCTCACGTCAAAAATTAGAGCGGTTAATATTGTTAATGCCGTTAATAAATAATATATATAAATTATTCAAAAATAAAAACGAATTTAAATCATTTTTATCAAATAAATGATTAAAATTAATAATAATAAGAATTATCCAAAATCTAAAATTTATTGAAAATAAAAAGATAATTCTGATATTATATTTTATTGTTATCCAAAAAAAATCTTTTAACAAAGAGATAAAATTAAAAAACACAAAATTAAATATTAATCAAGTAAAATTATTAATTTTATGAATTTTAAGATTAATTTATTAATAATGAATATATTATACATAAGAAATTTTACATTAAAAAATCAAATAAAAATAAAAATTAAATTTATGTCCGCATGTGCGGACAACCCACCTAGTTATACTACCTAGTTATACTAGTAAGATATAAAATCAATTGTCCAAGAATAACCATAGAAGCGAATTCATTAAAAGAAACAATAAATTTCTGCTCTCCTCTTCTTTTTTTTCTTTTTTTCTTTTTTTCTTTTGCAATCAGTACAATAAAATCACAAGAGAAATTTCAAAGATCATAGGCCAAATATTTAACAAAAATAATAATATTATGTCGACCTAATTATAAGATTAATACGAGTTCTAATAATTCCAAATAATTATTGATATATACACACAAACAAAATCCATATTTTTTTATAGGATTTGTATAAATGCTAAATCCAATAACCCTGAATTTGTTAGAGGTTTTATAAATGACACATCCAATAATAGAGGATTTGGAAGAAAACTAAAATTTTAATAAATTCCTAGTCCAGTAAGGCCCACTAAGTCTAGATTAATTATTCCTAGGGTATAAATGTATATTTACACCTTTAATAAAGTCATTTTTTTTGATTATTCTTGTGTCAATTTTTTTTTAGGATTATCCTAGAATATTTCTCTTTACTATTTCATAATCAGTGTTTAACTATCACTATTTAACTAATTTTCTATTTAATTTTATTTTCTTAAGAATGAATGTAAAAAATATGTTTTTAGCTCGTATATACTACTCTTATTTTATCATACTTATAAAATTTGAAACTTTATTTATATGAATAAATAGTAAATTTTATCAATTTTAAGTTACATAATATTCACTTGTTTACTGTATATATAGTTAAATTTATATATGTTCATTATTTTTCTAGTTAACAGAAGAGAACATAGAATGTATTATATATAGTTACCTTTAAACCTTAATCATTAGGTTACAGTTGAAGGAGCTGATTTTGAGAAAAAGAATGGTCTTTGTTTCTCTTTTACAGTTGAAGGTTGTAAAGGCAAAAATTAAGGATTGCATGTCGGAAGATGACATCAAATCTCTGATGTTGCTACTTCCTAACTTCACCTTTAAAAGTTTCAACTCTGTGTGAGTAATTTCTTAGAAATTTTCTCCTATATTGTGGATGATATTTTGAATAGATACTTGAATTAAATGAGCCTGGGCTTAAAAGATATGGGCCTGATAATGAAGAAAACGACGTAGTTTCAATCATCGTTAGTTCTGTGAGCGTCCCTAAATCAGTGAAGGAAACGCGAAATTTTGAAATTGAGCGGAAGTTCCGGTAAAGGCTCGAAGTTGCGCTTAATCCTCGGGAAAATCTTGATCTCTCTCTCCCTCACAACTCTGTAATCAACGCTCTCTCTTCGTCTTCCCCTTTTCTTCGATCCCATTTTGTTTTCTCTCTTTCTCAGATTCCTTTCTCCGCCTTCCTCTTTTTGAATCTTCAATGTGAAGGTAATTTATTTTCCCCTCCCATGATCCTGTTTCTGATTTAATCGTTGCGATTGAAATTTATGATTATTTGGAATCCCATTTTGATTCTTATTCATTGGTTAATTTCATGATTCATTTTATTAACTTATGGTTATAACTGACACATGTTCTTAGAAATGTGGTTACATTCATTTGTAGGATCTTTACAGGTCCTACAAATGAATCCCTGAGCTGGCTTTCTTTTAGCTTTTGTGCTGGCCATGATTGATACATGTTCTCTCTTACTCTGATTTTGAATTTTGAATTATTTTGTCTTTCCTTTTATGTTTACAGGTGAAACATATATATTTCTAAACTGAAGATTCTCTGTCTTTCATATTTTGTCAAGCCTTCTTTCCGCGCTTATGGCAGCTCAGAGATTCAACTGAGAGAGACGCTCAATCAAACTATGTCAGATACATGGACTCGTCCAAACGTGAATAAAAACGTTTCACTTCAGACCGGGGAAGAGTTCTCCATGGAGTTTCTCAAGGATCATACTCCTACTCACAACAATGGGCATATATACTATCAGAATCAACCCGACAGTGTTGCTCGGTTTCGTGACCTGAGGAGGATAGAATCAGAGTGTCCTTCTGATGCATATGACTTTGGACGCGACCCCAGGGTTGAGAATGGTGGATACATGCCTCAGTTTAATAACGCATGTTACAATCTTGGTGGGTGAGAAAGAAGTTATAATAAACAGGAAGGCTTTTGGTGAAATCAACTCAAACCAAGGAGGGAGGTCTGCGCCTTCTGTGTTCTTACCAGAGCGTGTTCAGTCCAACAACTACACTGGAGGAGGAGGAGGAGGAGGTTTTGATAGAGTTGGGAAAGTAAAGTTTCTTTGCAGCTTTGGTGGGAAGATTATGCCGAGATCCAGCGATGAGAAGCTAAGATATGTAGGAGGAGAGACGCATATTGTCTCCATCCGCAAGAACCTTTCCTGGGAAGAACTCAAGAAGAAGACATCAGCTATATGCCAACAGTTGCATTCTATCAAGTATCAGCTTCCTGGTGATGAGCTTGACTCTCTAATATCGGTAGCTACGGATGAAGATCTTCAGAATATGATGGAAGAGTACAATGGACTAGAAAGGCCTGAGGGTTCACAAAGGCCAAGACTGTTCTTGATTCCTATTGGACAGCCTGAAAACAAGGTTCAGCAGATGAAAAATGCTGGTGATGCAAGTTATCATGTAAACCATTTGGATCAGGATCCAAGTTTTGGTAAAAGACCACCGGGTCAGATCCTCAGGCTTGATACTACTACTGCAATGCATTCAAATCAACTTTTCAATGGAGTTCAGTATAACATGCCTGCTTATCCATCACCTCCTATTTCTCCTTCACCATTTAAGCATAAGGATTACTCTCAGTTCCATGGCGACAACTCAAGCTCTGAGAGCAATAAATCCTTCACTCTACCCCAACCAGAGCCTTTAGTAAACTTTCAGACTCACAAGCATGAGGCGGAGAACCCTTACGGGGTTCAGTTCCAGGGTGGCTTCAACAAAAACCATGAAACTCCTATTATCAGTCATGGTAATAATGGAAGAGGGTTCTACTGCGAGAAACCGTGCATACCTGAAGAACCTAAGGTCTCATTTTCTGGTTCTACAAATTCAAATGATTCCTTCTTGGGGATACCACACTCTTACTCAGACTCTACACTGGATATTAACGGTGGACATTCTAGTTACCTTTCACAGGAGAGACAGAGCCCATCTTCAACGTTGAACTTTACAAAGAAACAAACACAAGACAAGCCAGTGCAGGAGCATAGGAACAACGATCTATCTAGCCGTCGTACACAAAGTAATATACTCGATATGAAGTCCAATGACAGAGGAGGACCAGGCCAATTCGGTGAAGACAAGACAATACATAGAGACATTTCTGATGTAGGCAATCATTATGATGAGATTTTTCTAAATCAAGAAAGGAACAGTGGGAAAGGGTTTGGGACAAGAGTAGTCCCTACCGACATAGAATGCAAGAACTTGCCTACCTATGGAAACCAAACCTCAGTGGTTAATGTTGACCCATGGAAGCAAATAAAGCAAGATAGTAACTGTTTGATGGCTGGAATCTCATCTGGGAATCTGATTTCTTTGGACGAAGGCATTGCAGCTGACACCCCAAATCAGGAAAGAAGACTCACCCATACACTTTCTGATCTTATTCAAGAACCTGTAAATCAAGCTGCCAGGGAAAGGAATCTGGAAGTTTCAGGGGTGTTGTTAAATAAGAGACCGGACTCTAGTGAGAATTTCTTGTTCAGCATCTCTTCAGAATCAGCAAAGAAAGAAAATGTTCATGAGGCAGGGCGCTTAGAACTTGATCCAACACAAAAGATTGTGAGAATTCCAAAATCCATTTGTCCCCAATACATGATTTTCTATAAGATTATAATAGTAATAACTGTCAATGACGCGCAGAGAGTACAATGGGAAGGTGGTTCAGGCCATGTGAGAATCCCAAGCATGGATTTGAATAAGCCAGCACCAGAGATAACTAATGAAACTTACAATTTAAAGATCCCATCTGTCCAAAGGCAAGATTCACTCGAAACCACTCCACACAGAAGGTTGGACAGCAATGATACTGTCTTCCTCTCTGAGGTAATGATTTCACTTTTTTGTACACTTATAATTTAAGTTAAGAAATGGTCTTCTTCTCATTATTGTCTCTTGTTGGCAGGACGCTGAAGCTAATGTTGACGAGAAAGACAACAATTCTAACGACACATTCATAGTTGAAATGGAAGCCAGTGTGTATGGCTTGCAGGTACTCAAGCTTGTTACTTTAAAAAAAAAATGAGTCATCCTCAAGCACATTATGACTTTGTTATTCACCCATTATAGTAAATCCCGCTTGGAAATTTTCCAATGCTAAGCTAAGGCATTCTGTCTCCTTAAACAGTTAAATTGTATTTGGCAAACTCTATTGTTTATTCTTTTACCTATCCTAAACTTCAGATGATAAAGAATGCTGATCTTGAAGACCTAACAGAACTTGGATCCGGGACATATGGAACTGTCTACCATGGCAAATGGCGAGGAACTGATGTTGCAATAAAGAGAATAAGGAGCAGCTGCTTTGCAGGAAGATCATCTGAACGAGAACGCTTGGTTAGTCCTCAAATCTCTTGTATCTTTCTTTTATCTTTTTCTTTTTACTGCTCTCTTAAGTCCTATTTTGGAGCCTGGTCATATACACATGCCATTGATTCTAGCTCTGAAACAAATTTGAGGATTAAGGTAAGTTTGGTTTGCTTTCTTATCAGACCAAAGATTTCTGGAGGGAGGCACAGATACTCTCAAATCTTCATCATCCAAATGTTGTTGCATTCTATGGTATAGTCCCTGATGGAACAGGAGGAACATTAGCGACGGTTACTGAGTTCATGGTAAATGGGTCACTCAGGCATGCTCTTGTCAAGAGAGACAGATTGCTTGACACTCGAAAAAAGATAATAATAGCAATGGATGCTGCTTTTGGTATGGAGTATTTGCACTTGAAGAACATTGTCCACTTTGATCTCAAATGTGAGAACTTACTAGTCAATCTAAGGGATCCACAACGGCCTATATGCAAGGTAAACATATTGATGACAAAACAATCTCATCCCCATTGAATCTTAAAGCATGAAAAATCTTCAGGTGGGAGATCTTGGCTTATCTAGAATCAAACGTAACACTTTGGTATCTGGGGGAGTGAGAGGAACACTTCCATGGATGGCACCAGAACTCTTGAACGGAAGCAGATACCAAATACCTAGTTTATATTCCATTAGACCACACAACTTATGTAACTCTGTGTGAACAGGTCGATGTGTTTTCATATGGGATCTGCCTATGGGAGATTCTAACAGGAGAGGAACCTTATGCAGATATGCATTGTGGAGCAATCATTGGTAAGTCATATACCATCACCCAGGTTTTTTCACTTCCACTCTTTGCTCATATGTTTCCCTCTTGTTGTAACCACTAAAGGAGGGATTGTGAAGAACACGCTTCGACCTCCCATACCGAAAACATGTTCTCCGGAATGGAAAAAGCTAATGGAACAATGCTGGGACATAGACCCGGATGTTCGTCCTCCATTCACAGAGATAACAAGCAGACTTCGATCCATGTCAATGGAACTCGTCACTAAAAGCAAGAAAAGAGAAAACAAACCCTGAAGACGTTCACAACATGAGAGAATCAAGAACCGGGTTGAGTTCACATTCTGGTTACATACTATGCATATTTAATCTCATACTGTACAAAAAACATATATGTAAATCACGAAAATGTTATCTATTTCAACATAAAGGATGAGTAATCTCTGTTTTGTCTAGACATCTTTGTATAAGAGTTGGTACTTTGGTATTCTCTCAGGAGGAAGAGGACAGTGAACAATCATCTTCCCTTTCATAGCTCCTCTGAATATTACCTTCAGACATAACAGAGGGTTTCAAATTCAAAAATTGAAGCTTTACAGAGTAATGAAACTGAACTGTTTTTTTTTTACCTCAACAACATCAACAAAGTCTTGTTTTTCATGGAATTTACCAACCCACTTGGTATGATCTGCAGTTCTGTAAGAAAAAAAAACAAAAACAAATCAGAATTAACTTAAAAAATCAGAAGCTTTGTAATTTTCTGGATCTAACCCAGAATCTAGTTTCATGTGATGAGCGTTGAAGAAGAAGATCGTTGAAGGGAACAAGGTGATGTCGAAGTATTTGACGTAAACTTGAACATGGTCCGAGTCAGCGTCCACCAAAGCTACCGTGGCGAATTTCGAGACATCTCTTGCTGATTTCTCGAGCTGAAAATTTGGAAATTTTAGGGTTTTGGGTGAAAGAAGATATGAGTGCAGAGAGAGAAGAAAAGCAAAACATTACAATGTCATCAAGGTGAAGACAGTTTTTGTCGGAGGTACGGGCGAATCTTAGGACAAGAACTTTATCGATTGTGTTGTTGATGATTCGATCGATCTCTTCCTTCTTTGTTAGCGTTGGGAGCACAACAGAATCCATCTCCCCAAATCGAATGGAAACGACTCGAACTTCTTCCTTTTTATTTGGTTTTCATTCGGTTGTGGTCCAAACCGGTCAGCAAGTTTTCAAAATTGATTTCGGTTGAGCTGATTGGTTTTTAGCCTTTTCAAAATATTTTATACACCCAACTCAAAGTTTTTTCTGTAATATCCAAGACCTAACTTATTTCTCCTCCAATAACAGAAACAATCTAAATAATTAAAAATTTGAAATAACAAAAATTAGGTGATTGTTCAGTGCTCATGGACGGGTACAAATGTTTATGTAAGAATCTAATTATAACAATTCATAAATATCGTTTTGTTTGTTTATAATTTTAAGTTATTTTGTAGTTTGTTTATAAGTTTTAAGTTATTTTGTAAATTATATGTATGATGAAAATAAATTATGTATCACTATCTTCACATCCTAATTAGATATGTTGAATTATATCTATTATTTTAAATTAAACAATGGTTTTTATTATGTTAAAATCAGTTTTTAAAAATTTATGTAATTCAGTTCATCCTCTTATATTTGTAAATATATTTGTAAGCTTTTGTATCAATTTGTATATACTATTTTAGAAATAAAAATAGGAAACACAAATATTAAATCAGAGTAGCATTAAACATAGCTTATAATATTTTGAAAAAATCACTCACACTAAATCATAATAATTATTCATATTTTAGGATATTGGATTGCATCAAAACTTTAAATGAATCACAATCTTTTTGTTACAGTTAGACTTTATTTGAACACCACAATTAGACTAAAATAAGAACATCTTGTTAAATAGATTTTGTTTATTTTTATCTTATAACTATAAATATATCTTGTAAGATTATTTATAATTTGATATATGTTGTTTTCGCTAAAATTAAAAAGATTGAAGTGGTGAAAATATTTGTCATAGAAATTTAAGTTTAATCAAAAAAATATATTGATCATAAGAAATTTTAATATCTATTTGGTTTTAAATAATCATAAGATATTATTATTTTTGAAAATAAGATATTAAATAATCAATTATGTTTTTTTAAATTATTTCATATTAATTATTTGATTAGAATATACATTTATAAAAAATATTATTATCATTTGGAAAATAATATATAAATTATTTGTATTTTTATTTTTTTCTGGAATTATGTTTTATATATAAGTATAAATTTTAAAAATCTATAGCTATTTTTATTTTTGTTTTTTTAGGAGACATAAAGAATACTAAACACTAAAATTCATTTTAATACAAAAATCTATGTTTATATTTTACAAATCTTTTGTTTTTGTTATTTATATGCTTTAATAAAAAGGAAAATTAAATTAAAATGTTAATCACAATTTTATTAAGAATAAGAAAACAAAAATAATTGTTATTAATGGCAATCATAAATGATACTTTTAATTTATTAAGGATATCAACGTACTTAACTATCGTAACAATTAACGTGAGTACGATACATAGGAAACTGACTTCTCAAATAATATTATAGAGATATACTAATAAGTTTTTTTCATTTTTTGAAACTAAACTGAATTGATCTATTTCAATAACCAAACCATAAAATCAGATTCCAAACTTTTATTCGGTTCAACTGAAAAGGAGAGTAAAAACAAAAACAAAATGGATGCGCAGGCCTAACCCATGATGAGGTTGATTCAAGTTTATCTTTACTTATGGTGGAATCAATTCCTAGCCCAGCATATCGATGAATGTGTAAAACACTTAACGAAATTAACTTTTTCTCTCACCGATTTGCTCCAAAACACTTAACGAAAATAACCTAATCACTCAAAACACTCAAAAGAAACTGCTCTCAAAAACACACACACATACAAAGGAAGCTAATTTTAGGAAAATACTGAAAGAGCAGCAGAAGGATCCAAGAACAAAGTAAGGTGTATTTTTTGATAACTGCTGGCATGACCGTTTTTAGGCTCCGGGCACAAACCTATTGGAACATTGGCCTTCTTCTCCAAAATTTTGGAAGTTGTTACATAGGCTTAATAAGTTTGAAAAAATGATGTGTGGTGATAATAGTTGAACGTTTTCCAATAATGTGACGATGTCAATAAAATTACACAATGTACTGACATTATAGCTACACAAAATAAGTATATTGTCATGATATAACATGTTATTTATTACTCACAAAAATATTAAAAACAAAAAAAAACTAAAATTAAGCTAGAGAATCATTATACAAATCATGAGATTTTAAGGTCTCAGTCAAAGGGAAAGATGACAAAATCAAGACGTTTTAGCATTTTGATGGTTGGTTAATCTCTTGATGTCACAGCATATACAACTTGAATTCTTGAACTGCAAGTTTATAGCATTAAGAAAAGTACTCAAAAAGCAAGTTTAAATAATATGAAGTCAAAACATTAAGTGTTTAACCAAGAAAGTTACGTTCAGTCAACTAAAGATGGTTTAAATAAAAAGGGAAAATAAAAAATTGAAAGTAACGCTGATCTTTTGAACTAGTATTAATTTTACATGGACGAGTGTCCCTTTGTCAGCAACAAGAATAACAAAGCCACGAAGACATCAAGATCTTGGTGTTAATTGTGGTGATGATGAAATTGTACACATAATTACTTAATTATAAGATAATCATGATTTTAAATTATTGAGACATCTTAGTTAGAATAGGTACGACCATATGCACAATCCATGCCTTTCAGTTGAAACACCACGAGGTGATCAGATATAGAAGGAGAGCATATTACATATACACCCAAAAATTAATTAAGAGACTTGATTTGTTTAAACACCACATAAACACAATTACTACAACTAATCGATGTTAATCATGCAGATTATGTAAACATGTTTATACCAGTTTAATATTCAGATTGTGATCTGGTTTAGACTTTAAGGCAAATAAATATACGGGTCCATTAAATATTCTATTACACACTTAAGAAGTGTCATTTCGACATTTTTCGTATCCAAAAAAATGACAAAATTAGGCATTTACTCAATGAAATTAGACGGCCGTCGGAAATCCGTTGGGAATTACCGACGGATTCCCGACGGATTTGCATGTGTCTGTCGGGAATCCGTCGGTAATTCCCGACGGATTTCCGACGGCAGTCTAATTTCATTGTGAAACCTCAAACTGTCAGAAATTCGCCGGTATTTTCTGACGGATTCCTGACGGAGCCATGTTCCGTCGGGAATTACTGACGGAATTCTGACGGATTCCCGACGCTATCCAACGGTAACAAAAATCGTCAAGATTTCGTCGGATTTCTGTCGGTATTTCCCGACATAAGAGATGTTGTCGGAATTTTGTCGGTTTTTTCTGACGAAATTCCGACGAAAACAAAATTACCATTTTCGTCAGGTAGCCGTCAGAATGTCGTCGGTATATTCCGACGGCCGCGCTCTCCGTCGGAATGTCCGTCGGGAATTGCCCTCCTTTCTTGTAGTGTTATAGCTTCTAAAATCCCAAATTCGACCTTTACGGCAGCTAAGAATCTCACACACTGAAGCTCCATGTTCCATAAGTTCATGACACTTTATTACATCATTAAGAATCAAATAGTAAAATGAAGCATAGAGTTTTAGTGGTGTGTTTTACCTTAGAGAGTGTCTTGTTCCAAACAGTTAGTTTGAAATTGAATACATGTTTCAATGAATTTATTGACATGGCCTTTACAATGATACCCAAACCCCCAATCTTCATTTCTTTCTCTTTTATGTGTCTTAACAACGATTATGTTAGCACAGATCAGATATCCAGAACTTAAGGTACATATGTTTTGCTTTGTTTTATCTAAATCATCATTTTTTAATTCAAGATGAAAAGGTTAGTTTGTGGAGCTAACCACGTCGGAATCAAAGGGTTTACATGGGAGAAAATAGAGTTTTGAAGACGAGCTCCTTTAGCAAGGAGGTATGCTCTTACATTGCGATTGTGTGCTATGAAAGAAATAGACAAAGCATCAAACTCAGAAACCAAAAAGATGAATTCATTCCATGCTGAAGCCAACTTGGTCAGTCTTCTTCTTCATTTATCAGTTGTACTAGCTGTTGAAAGTCCGATTCGAAGGACATTGAAGTAAAACCTAGCTGCAGAGAGCTTTTCATTGCACACAACAAAATATTGAACTCTGCATGTAATGGGGATGAGCCCTGGTTCATCCCAATGGAACCGTAGGTACGGGACCCTGGTTCCAAGTCAAAAACAAAACCACCTCCGATGACGTTTGAATTTGTCACCCAGGATGTATCCTTGGCATCGAGGAGTGG
>CAJHQP010007012.1:0-34697 GCA_905132765.1 Moricandia arvensis | reverse complement strand
CACTGGAGAGTCAAACACCCGGAGGAATGGCTCAGTTTGGCATGGATAATATGGTATATATGGAAGGCGCGGAATAATAAAACTTTTAGCAATTTAGATATCGATCCTCAAGTTACACTCACGCTGGCAGAAACGGAAGCAACACTATGGACAGAGGCACAACAACCGGCAAATCAAGGTACCCCCAATCATGATTCATCGTTACCAGATATTCCAGGACGGTGGTGCTTCACAGATGGTTCATGGAAAGAGGGGGAGATTATGGCAGGACAAGGTTGGTACAGTACCTTGTCAGGTTTTGAAGGGCTCATGGGAGCTCGAAATACTATGGCACCGCTTTCTCCCCTCCATTCGGAATTTGAATCCCTTATATGGGCACTGGAATGCATGAAGAATCTACATCAGAGTCATGTAACCTTTGCAACAGATTGTTCTCAATTGGTGAAGATGGTTTCAACACCAGAGGAGTGGCCTGCCTTTGCATCATATTTGGAGGATATCAAGCAGCTTCGACAGAGTTTTACCTACTCGGAGATCATTCATATTTCTCGAACACAAAATTCTCAGGCGGACAGACTAGCACGTTCAGCTCGACGGCAGCCACTTTATGTTGTGCACATGGACTCGGAGTTACCCCCCTGGTCTACATAATCTTAGAATATGTTTTCCTTTGCTGTCATAAAAAAAAATAGAGAAACCTTATAGAGATGTTTTTTCATTGTATGATTCTATTATAGAGTTTCTCTACTTTAAAGAAAAATGTAGTGAATGATATTTCAGTGTCTATATTTAGAGACAAAAATAACATATCTCCAAAATTTTCTATAAAAGTAGAAAAACTCTATTACAAAATCATACATTAGAGAAAATCCTTTTATATAATATAATTTTTATAGTTTAAGGGAAATATATAAATGAATATATAGGTGAATATTTGGTGAACTGAAAAAAAGAATTAGAAATGATCTTAGTTGTTTAACCAATAGAAAACATTAGATCGACATTTTTATCATGTAATTTAGAGATAATGAAATTATAAATACCTTATGCAGTTTGATATGACTTTGATTCTTGTAGCCAAAAAAAGTATATGTGCATTATGAAGACCATGTTACTGAATCTCCATTATGTGAATAGTTGTTTAATAAATTGCTAACTAAAGTTTTATGGTGACTAAAGCTTAAAATTAATAATAAATTGTATTAGTGTATGTTGAAATAAAGTTGAAGAACGCACAATCATTATGAAGTTTTTTAGTTTCATTTCAAATATACGACATTCAATATCAGATATAATTTGGATTCTCGTTTTCTTTTTTTTCTATAATTATTCAATTTTTTCTCACTATAGATTTGCACTTATAATAAAAAAATTAAGAAAAGAAATATGCATATAGCCAAAATTATACTTTTCTCTCAAATGACCTTAAAACTGCTTTTTCACCAAAAAAATAACAATGAAGAAAATGACTAAAAAAGGTTTTATTAAAAAGATAAAAAAACCTTCTACATTTACTTTATATATATATATACATAATTATTTAATTAAATAATAATAAGAAATTTTAATTATTAATTTTATTAATATGTTCTTGAATTTGAACTTCTTTTATTTTTTTTTCAAAATTTTATTTTGAAATCCAAAAATACTTATTGAAATTATTTTAAATATTTTTATATTTATTTTAATATTTATTATTTTTATTTAAATCCTAAACCACATCCCCAACCCCCCCTCCCTCCAAAACTCCACCTGTTAAATCTAAACTCTAAGATTAGATTAGTTAATCATAATGGTAAAAGTGTTTGTTTAGCTCTTTAATGAAACTTCTTGTGGTCATTTTAACTTTTGAATGATATATGTGTGAGAAAAAAAATTATGATCATCCTAGAAAATTTCTCTATTTTTAATAATGAAAAAAATATTTATCTTTACATCAAATAAGAGAAAATGCATTCCCATTTGTTATTTATTATTTTTTCAAATAATTTTCTTCTCATTTTATAGTAACAATAATTACTTTTTTATTAAACTGATTTACTTTTAAATAATATTTCTAGTTCATTATTTTTATGCGACTTTTCCATTATAACAACTTAACTAAAATGAATTATAAAAAATACCACATAGTAAAAACAGAATATGCAATAAAATGATGCATGGAATTTGATTTATTTTTACCAAACACATATAAAGATGAGTTACATCGATAATAATAATAATAATCATAATAATAATAATAATAATCAATTTTAATGACCAAACACTTTAAAAATAGGGAAAATTGTAAATATAATAGATTGTCCTTATGCCATAATATCATTGATAAGTTGTCCTATTAGTATAATCTTTTCTATAAACCCAATTAAGTCCCTAATCTAAATCTAATTAATTTTTGTTATTTTAACTATTAAAAAAACTTAAAATTAAAAAACATATTAATTAAAAACGAGGACAAAATCGTTTTACCCCCAAATCAATCATCTACGAACCCTAATTTTTCACCCACCCCTCCTTTGTCGATAGAGAGAAAAATCGACTCATGCTCACCGTTCAGTCAGAGGTCGTCGTCTCCGGTGCTCCTTCTTCCCAATAAGACTCCGGTGGTGTTCTTCTTCTTCTTCATCGAAGTCTTAGAGACCTCTAGCTTCTCTCGCGTCTCATTCTCAAGTTAATCGCCGAACGCTAAATCTTGTGCCTCGCCGGAAATTGAAGCTCGTGTCTTGCCCTCTGCAATATACACACTCTCATCTCTAGTTCAAGCAAAACAATCGAGAATTTCAGGTTTGTATAAGCACTTGTGATTTTTTTTTGCATGTCTTTGTATCGTTAATTTGAGTCTTTGCAAATTTAGTTTCTGTGAATGATTGGGTGTTTATGGTTTCATTCTTTTGATTTGTGTCATCGGTTTTGCTATTAAATTTCAGGCTTGTGTTGACATATTTTCATAACAATTTCATCGGCTTTGCTATTAAAGTTTCATTCTTTTTGATTTTTGTCATCGATAAGTTATCAAAGTTTCATACTTGTTCATGTTTCTCATATGTTATGGTTAAATTTCAGGCTTGTGTTAGAGTTTTTGTCATCGATAAGTTATCAAAGTTTCGTACTTGTTCATGTTTCTCATATGTCATCGACATAGGTTGGGTTAAAGATGTTATATTGAACTTGTATTATGAGATTTTATTATGAGACATAGGTTTTACATCTATTATGAGATTGTATTATGAGACAACGGGTTGCGGCTTTGCTATTTAGTTGTGTGTGAGACAACTTGGAAAGAAATTGTTTTATAATGAACTTGGAATTAACGTGTATTATGTGACAACGGGTTATTGGCTTGACTGTCTTCAATCCTAATTTGAGTGTATTTGTTTCATTGTTCACAGGTGTGACAATGGATCAATTGCCTAAATGCCTTCTTCAAAGAAGGAACCGAAATACTTGTTAAGGTCAACAACAACTTGCCGAGCTACAATCCTTCAGTTGGTGGAAGAGTCCATTCCAGCTGAGTACTCGGATGTCTTAGATGATCCCCTCTTTGCTCAAGTGATGGCCATTAGTGATCATAAGCTTGGCGATTCTGGACAGTGATCCACACCTTGGTTTGTAGGCAGCTTCTGACCGCAAAGCGTCATGAGTTGTGGTTCCGTTTTGCTAGGAGGCCTCTGAGATTTTCTATGCAAGAATTCTACGCGATCACTGGTCTGAAGTATGAAGACGAGCCTGACATGGAGATTGATGATTGGAAATCTGATAAAGGGGTTTGGAGTCTGTTGCTTAAGAAAAGAAAAAACATATCTCTACAACAGATCAGGAAGGTGCATCTGAAGAAGTGTAATACATGGTCTCATGTTGATAGGCTGAGATTGGTGTATCTCTGTGTGATTGCTAGTATGGTTATGGCAAAGGATGAGAAGGTGTGGATACCACACAAGTACATCAAGCTCGTGATGGATTTTGAAAGGATGAGAAGGTGTGGATACCACACAAGTACATCAAGCTCGTGATGGATTTTGAAAAGATGAGGAAATACCCGTGGGGACTTCATTCCTTTAATAGGCTGGTGAGTTCCATTATCGATGCTAGGGACAAAGTGCAGACGAAGAAGAGTTATGTTATAGATGGATTCTCCTATGCACTTCAGATTTGGGTGATGGAGGCTATTCCAGACATCGGTACTCTTTTGGGTCAAAAACTTGATGATGCACTTCAGATGTGGGGGATGGAGGCTATTCCATACCCTAAATCCTAAACTAGCTTGTATTCATACCCTAAACTAACCTCTAAAACATATAGGGTTCATACCCTAAATCCTAAGCTAGCTTGGATTCATACCCTAAACTAAACTCTAAAACATATAGGGTTCATACCCTAAATCCTAAACTAGCTTGGATTCATACCCTAAACTAAACTCTAAAACATATAGGGTTCATACCCTAAATCCTAAGCTAGCTTGGATTCATACCCTAAAATAAACTCTAAAACTTATAGGGTTCATACCCTAAATCCTAAACTAGCTTGGATTCATACCCTAAACTAAACTCTAAAACATATAGGGTTCATACCCTAAATCCTAAGCTAGCTTGGATTCATACCCTAAACTAAACTCTAAAACATATAGGGTTCATACCCTAAATCCTAAACTAGCTTGGATTCATACCCTAAACTAAACTCTAAAACATTTAGGGTTCATACCCTAAACTCTGATTTCATAACTTTGTAATCGAAGTTATCCTTCATGGCTGAGATTTCCAGTGTTGCTTTCAACTTCGATTTGTTTTCAAACGTTTCACCCCTCTTCACAACATCAGTCAATGAAAACCGAGCACTCTTTCCACTGTCAGCTTCTTTTCCGGTTAACTCGACACCAACATCTTCTTCCCAGTCATTCGAGTTTACATTGTCTTCAACGTCTTTATTCGACTCAGATGAACAATCAATATCATCTCGAGGAGAAAACGAGGAAGGTTCACCTTGCTCACTGAAACGCAAGTTAGAATCCTCCTTATCCACTTCAATGTTGTCGATGTTTCCATTGATAGGTGAAGTAGACACACATAACCTTATTGAAGCTTTTCCACGTACATATGTAAGAAAACTTTTGACTTGCCCATCATTGTCAATGGTAACTGGGGGACAATCTATTGAACTGATTAACTCCATAGGTAAGTAGCTTAACTCAAGCTCGAAATCGTTTTGGTCAATTCCAAAATCTTCAAAAGCCATAATTCTTAGATCTTCAAAGGAACTTGTCAATTCCACAACCAACACTCTTCCTCGTTTCTTCTTATCAACCGCAAATCCCCATCCTGTAAGGGGATCAAATTTACAAACCCCACAAGAAGCATAGATATGCATCTTCTTCAATAAGAGATTCAAATTTGTTTGGTGGTTACAAAATTTTTCTTCAAGGATCGTGAGATGAGGAAGAAGACCACGTTTTAAAAAAATAACTTAGGAAACACGAAAAGTTAGGAAAATAGATTTACAATATATTTTCTTAACATATTTTGGAGATATTTAAGGAAAATATATATTTCGAAACTGGCAGAACATACACTATATTGTCCGTAGAATGAAGAGCAAAAGGTAGTTTAAGTATTTTTGGAAATCTTCTCCGGTAGGATAGAGTATGTTAGTAGATTAGTAATTATAATATGGTAGGATATTGATTCATGGCAGATTTACATTTTGTCTCGGTTTACCGTAGTTCAGAAATAGATTAAATGGTAGTCGTTTTTATTCTACAATAGTAGAATTAATACTATATCTAAATTTATAATTCTGCTAGTAGCAGATATTCCCGTAGTTAGCAGAATAGATAATCTAAGTGGTCGTAGACCGTAGATAACCTTTTCTACCTTCGCTAGATCAAAATATGAAATTGACTTCCACTAATATTTATTCAACTAAAGTATTTTTCATATGATTGTCTCTTGTTTATATACATTTTGTGTATTTTTTCCATATTTTTATGACTTTTAAAATAATTGATATGAATTTTTAAAGTTGGTTAATGGTATCTAAGTCCAAATCTGACCAAAAACAGATTTATGACAAAGGGACAATGTACTTATTTTTCTATTCCGTTTAGGCAAGTTTTTCTTAAAAATATCAAGTATGTGTTTGATTTCCATATGACCAGACACATATAAAACCCAAACATGAAAACATCCTAATTTTCATATGATTATTCATGAAGAATGCGATAACAGTAAAACGCTACCAAAAAATATTATAATAGCAAGAATAGTAATAACAAAAAATTGAAGTTAAATTAAGGGAATGAAAAAGAGAGACATTTAATGTCATTAAAATAATAAAAAATAAGGGGCAGCGATTAGGGTTCTTATAAGGCGATGGCTCCCGAATCTTCGGAGGCCATGAGTAACTCTGATTCCCCCCTCCCACCCTCTTCCCTCTCTTTCTAGTTCAATCTCTCCAACTGCTGCATCACACTAGGTGAACAATCCAGAGATTGTTGAAGAACTGGTGGGTGAAGCGATTGAAGGTGTTGTCTCTCTGGAAATTCCAGAAACGATTATCTCTGATCTGAATCCTCTCTGGAGGTGCTATGTAGTCAGATATTTCATTGGAGATGCACCACATGTCTGGTCTATTCATGCCACTGTGAATCGAATATGGACGCAAGAAAAGGGTAGCCTTCGAATTGATGTTCAGTTCATTGACAAGAACACTGTTCTGTTAAGAATTGAGAGTGCCCAGACAAGAAGCAAGGTTTTTCATCGTAAGTATTGGCATATCGGTGATGTTGCATTGGTGGTTAATGACTGGTCTCCGGAAATTGCTTCTGCTCCAGCGGACCTCTTTGCGACGCCGATGTGGATTGATCTTAAAGGTGTGCCTAGTAATCTCTTCTCATCGAAGGGGTTAAAATGTATGTCTCGTGCTGTTGGAAATTTGTGAAGTTGCATCCCAATACTGAGAGATGTACTAGGCTTGATGTGGCGCGGATCCTTAAGGAGGTAAATCGAGATCAATTTTATGGATAGAAGTGGCAAGGAAATCATTGTTGAGGTTTGCTACCCTTGGCTTCAGTCAAAGTGCAATGTTTACCAAGCTTGGGGCCAAAAAAGTGTTGAATGCAACTCTGCTGAAGTAAAAATTATGAACAAGAAGGATGAGGTAAGAATTATATGAGAATGTCTCGGACATGGTTTAGAATTGTTGTTGGTCGAAGGGGTTGGGTAAGAATGTTTTTAGTGATCCGATAAAGGAATTTGAGGATTTTCTAGTTGCTTTACCTCAAGTTGGTGAGAGTAATGAGGGTCGAGAGATTGAGATTCGTGCAGTGGGACTTACCACCATGGAGCAGACGCCTCAGGAATGTGGAATTGAATGGTTGGTGTTCGACGAGGATCAATAGAAATGGTCACATTGCTCATGGGAGACCTCGCAGTCCACATGCTGATAGTGAAATGATCAGTGCAAGGCGAATAGAGGATAATGTACAGGGAGATGATATCATCATGTCTTCTTCAATGTTCAAATTAATACAGTAATAGAAGAGGATGGAGAGGAGGATACAAAGTTAGAGGAGGGTGAGGTTGTATATGAGGGTGAAACAAAGTTTTCTTCACCTAAAGATACAAAGAAAGGAGTCAAACCAATAGGGACATCTACTTTCAAGCAAGGTAGGAGGAAAATGGCAAATACTAGACACCTAAAGTTGTTGAAGGTTCAGGCAATGTCAAAGAAAAACTTATGTTAAGAAGTCATGAAGTCATTTTGTATGTAACATGTGTGGCTTCAACATGTCACGCAAACATAACGCAGTTCATAGTTGGGTACAATCAGAGAGCTTCTGTTTGGATGTTTGTTGGAAACGAGAGTTCAACACGAAAGTCATGAAAAGTGTCAGAAAGCAGCTTTGTCGGGCTGGAAAGCAATCACTAATTATGAATGCCACAGGCTTGTGCGAGTTTGTTTTTGTTGGTCGGATAGGATAGTGGTACGAGGTTGAATATGAGCTTTGAGGTTATCACTTGTGATGTACAAATACCTGACATTGGAGCTCCTTTCATCTGTTTTGCGGTTTATGCTTCAAATATCGAGGGTGAAAGTAGGCAAATGTGGGAGGATTTGCGCAACACTCAAGCTGCTTATAGGCTCTTAAATATGCCTTTATTGGGAGATTTTAATATTACTCTTTCTTTAGGGGCACACTCGAGGATGCATAATTACTTAGTAAATCAAACGGAAATGAGTTACTTTCAGGAGGTTGTCCATGGACTGTAATCTCACTGATTTAGTGTATGTGGGAGCTTTGTTTAGTTGGTGGAATAAAAGGGAAGAATATCATGTTCGGAAGAAGCTTGATAGAATGCGGTTATTTCCTCAATCTTATGCTAAATTTGAAGCTGGAGGAGTCTGAGATCACGCAAGGTGTATGGTCTATCTTTTTGGAAATCAAGAGGAGACGACAAAACCCTTTTCAATTATCTAACTGAGCATGAGGAATTTCTTCCTACAGTGGCGAAGCTCTAGGAATCCACGAATGTCTAGTATCATTCAGGGGTCGCGCTAGGCTTGTTCCATAAGAAGCTGAAGCTCTTGAAATTTGAGATGAGAGCAATGAACATGATGCATTATGGAGATCTACCTACTGAACCAAGCAAGCCTATGAAGTGATGTGCGTTTGTCAAAACCAGGTACTGAAAGACCCGAACCCCATCACCTTTGCAGCAGAAGTGGTAGCCTCCCATATGTGGAACAAACTGGCAAGTATAGAGGAAAAATTCTACAGGCAGAAGTTTTGTATTAAGTGGTTGCAGGCAGGGAATAATAACAATACATTTTTTCACAGAGCTGTACAATCCTAAGCATCTCAGAATGCAATCAGAGTGATTCTCTCAGCTTTTGGAGAGACACTTACATCTGTTGCTGACATTAATAAGGAGTTTGTATTGCATTTTCAACGTTTTCTGCAAGTGCAAGATCAGGCTAGTGTCCTACCTCCACTGTTGCTCATATGGTTGTGCATGTTTCAGCAACAGAAATCCAATCAGCCTTACATTCCTATAAAGTACATTTGTCAACTTTTCGGAACATTCTTAGTTATTGATGTCCTACCTCCACTGTTGCTCATATGGTTTTTCATGTTTCAGCAGCAGAAATCCAATCAGCCTTACATTCCTTACCTAATGACAAGGTCTCTGGTCTGGATGGGTATACTGAAGAATTTTTCGTGACAGTGTGGTCAGTGATCGACATGACTTTGTCACTGCAGTGCATTCCTTCATGTTTGGTTTTCTTCCAGTCAATATTAATGCAACGATCATGTCCTTATTTCCTAAGACAGAGAATTCTCAAAAAAATGAAGGACTATCAGCCCACTGATTGCTGTAATCTAGAGTATAAGGTACTATCAAAGGTTATAACCAACCACCTTAAGACGCTCATGCCTGAAGCTATTGCATCAGACCAGTGTGCATTTATTAAAAGTAAATTGTTGTTCGAGAATGTCTTATGCCTTCAGAGCTGGTGAATGGTTACCACAAGAAAACAAACTCAAATAAGTGCACTATAAAGTTTGATTTTACTAAAGCTTTTGATATTGTTAAATTGTCCTTCATATCTTCAGTCCTCAGGGAAATGGGCCTGTCAGCTCGGTTTATTCAGTGGATCATGGTCTGTATCTCAACGGTTTCTTTCTCTGTCTCAGTCAATGGGAGCCTAGAAGGCTTCTTTTCTAGTGGGAGAGGAATCAGACAAGGATTTTCACTCTCTCGCTATTTGTATATAATATTTTATATATTAAAACACAAGTCAGATGATCAATCAAATCATCAGATTCTGCCATGTAATTAGTGTTTACAAAAATTAAGAAAAAAATCATTTAAAACAAAATAATGTTTAGAAAATAATGTAACTACCCACTATCTTCTTTCTTCATCTACAATTCCTTTTTCATACTCATATCCTATATCTCTTGAATTTGACAAACAAATAACAATTTTCTAAAATCTCCTGTTTGTCATCCAAAACCACCTCGATCTCTTAACCGTTCCGGCTTCTTCTGTTATAAAATTCACAATGAACTTCAGTTTCCTAGGTCTCCCTAGCCTCTCTTGGTCATTTATTTCAGCTATTTGTCTGATTCATCGATTCTCAGTAGTTGCATTTGGTAAAGGTTAACACATCTCTTCATCTCAATTCCATCCTCAATACATTTCTTCAACTATTTCACTCCTTTATCAGGAAGCAAATTGAAGATGTCACAGGATTGTACTCATGTTTGCCAACTGAAGCTTTCTAAAAAAAAAAGAATCCTTGGATTTTACTAAATGTTTTGGTTTGTGCTTAATCCTCCAGAGTCATTATTACTCCATTGTATTCCTGTTCAAGTTGTAAGATAGATTTTGTCTCTGCTCTGCAAGTATTGGTGTTCCTAGGGTTCACTAAAGCAGGAAAGATACTATCCAATGTCTGGAAACCCATTAATGTTTAATACATGAATCTCTATTTCCTTTTTGTTGTACTACAGAACATTTCTAACATAATGTTCAGGTATTAGAACAGCAGATGAGATGTTACAAAAGAAAACAGCAAATAAGCTCTCAAAGACTCATGTAATTCTTCTAACATGGAGCTGCAAAACTACCTTTGACTAGTTCCCAAGATCATATTTCCTCAGTCAATGTAAGTGTCAATTAATAATATGCCTTTGTAATTATGTAAATGTTGATAAAACCCTATGTGTCAACTAAGAGCAGATTTCTTCACAATACCATTTTGATTAGGTTAAGTAGCAGATATTTTGTTTTAGTCATCTCTGATGTATAATGTATCATTTAGATTTAAAAATTATAGCAACATACTTACGTAGTAAGTAACACAAATTTCAAACTGACGTGTAAAGTAATTTTGATTACTCAAATTATATTACATTCTTAACTTTTGATTTACTTTCATAGAATGATGTTTATGTGTTACATGCTGTTTTTCCTTTACTGTTTTTAGTGTTTTGATCGGATTTGTAAAACTGTTTTTTTAACTTTGATTTGTAAAATCGTTTTTTTTTTTTGAAAAAGTTGATTTGTAAATTTTTTTACAGATGGGAATGTTGAATGAACTACTGGAAGTTAGAAGCTAAAGACAAATTCTCATAAACATGTTAAGCATTAGGGAAAATACAAGAAGAATTACGGAAAATACAAGAAGACTGCAAGGGCAAGACATAGAGAAGTAACGAGAAAGCTTTAAACTAATATTTGTATTGAAGTCTTTAAAATATATTTGTATTGAACAATGTAATTTCTATCGATATAAAAAAAAATTAAATAGAACTGACTTAATTTTTATGTCTACGGTTAATCAGTGATAAATGGGTTAATGCTTTTGTGTTTACTTATATTTTTGTTTGGGTAACGTTTCACATGTAAATTATGTGTATATCACTAATTTTATTCAATTATTTGTAAGAAAAACTATTTGCGTGCGTAGCATGGGTAACACTAGTTGTTAATAATGTCCTATCCAAGCTCTTAAATCAGACTGCATCTGAGGAACTATTTGGATACCATCCACAGTGTCAAGCTGTCCAGTTGACTCACTTAAGCTTCACTGACGACATCCTCATCTTTAAGGATGGAAGAGCAAATTCATTGAGAGGTGTGATAGACTATGGGCAGATTTGCGGAAATGTGTTGTTTCCATAATAATGCTTCGAAATCATCATTATATGCATGCATCTATTAGAGAAAACAGAATCACATAATTGTTGAACTGATTTCTTTATTTCTCGTCAGCTCGAAAAGAGTATTTACAATTGTTTATATACATCTCTTAACCAACCTAAACCAGAATCAATTCAACATAAATAACCAAAACAAACCGGGTTGAATACAAATGATATCCCCCCTCAAGATGAAGGTTCATAGATGTTATGAACACCCATCTTGCTGATCATATCCCGGAATGGAGAAGGATAAAGAGCCTTTGTCAAGACATCTGCAAGTTGATCACCAGTCCGAACAAACATAGTCTTCAAAAAACCATCCATTATCTTTTCCCTTACCTTGTGACAATCATTCTCCAAGTATTTGGTCCTCTCATGAAAAACATGATTACTAGCTATATGAAGAGCTGCTGTGTTATCACAATAGAGATGGACTGGTAAGGTGTGTGGAATGCGAAGATCATTCAGGACTTTATCAACCCACATAAGCTCCTTTGTAGCCATACACATTGCTCTGTATTCAGCCTCTGCTGAACTACAAGAGACCGTGGTTTGTTTCTTTGACCTCCATGATACCAAGGAATCACCAACAAACATTGCCATACCTGTAACGGATAACCTGCTATCAGGACAACTACTCCAGTCCGAATCAGAAAACCCTCTAATATCAAAGCCACCCTCTGCACTGTAGAAAAGACCTTGTCCAATGTTTCCCTTCAGATACCTGAGGACTTTGTGAATAGCTTTGAGATGAATATCAGTAGGGGCTGAAAAGTACTGAGACAACTTTGATACAGCATAAGTGATATCAGGTCTCGTGTAAGTCAAATATTGAAGTTTGCCCACGAGCTTCCGATACTGTTTTGCATCATCCAGTAGAACTCCATCATCTTTAGATAGCTTCTGATTCGGCTCCATAGGTATGGCAGAAGGTTTACACCCTGAAAAGCCTGCATATTCCAATAGATCAAGGACATATTTCCTTTGGCAAACAGAAATACCAGCTTCAGATCGTGCAATCTCCAAGCCAAGAAAGAATTTCGGTTCACCTAAGTCTCGCAGTTTAAAGACAGAGCTCAACTGAAACTTAAGTTCACTCACCAAATGATCATTAGTGCTAGCGATGAGAATATCATCAACATACACCAAAACAACTAAGAATCCCTCGCTTCTTCCTTCACAAACAACGTGTGATCTCCATAGCCCACAGTGAAACCCAAACCAGTCAATGTAGTGGAAAATTTGATGAACCACTGTCTTGAAGCTTGTTTAAGACCATATATGGACTTATGAAGTCGACATACTGCAGTAGGAGAAACAGTTTCACCTGTTAATTCAGCATAACCAGGTGGTAACTTCATGTATATTTCTTCATCTAATTCACCATTGAGAAAAGCATTCGAAATGTCAAGCTGAGACAAAGACCATTTCAGTTTAGGAGCAAGAGATAAGATGATCTTCACGGTTGCCATCTTTGCAACAGGAGAGAAAGTGTCTTGATAATCTACTCCTTCCTCTTGAGTATATCCCTTTGCTACAAGTCGTGATTTATGTCTCTCAATGGTACCATCTGCGTTGTATTTTATAGTGTTTACCCACTTACAACCAATAGCCTTCTTCCCTGGTGGCAATTCTGTAATACTCCAAGTCTCTGTCCTCTGGAAAGCACCTATCTCCAAGCCCATGGAATCGCACCATACCTTATCTTTCTTTGCATCACAAAACCGTTGAGGTATAGGTGTATTTGTGACGATGTTAATGAAGGCTTGAAAGGGCTGAGATAAGCTTGAATAGGAAATATAGTTGATAAGAGGATAAGGGGTAGTTATAGTGCGAGAAGAAGAGATATTATTATAACAATGGAAGTCTTTTAGATGAGATGGTGGTTTACGAGTTTGGGTGGGAAGAGATGATGACTCATTCTTTGATGAATGAGTATCCGAAGATGATTGCACAAAAGGCAATTGATCATCTGAAGCATTAGGGGAAGGAAAATGAGGAAAGAAGTCTTTACTACCTTCAGGAATTGAAGAAGATAGAAAGGAGAATATATCCTCATGAAAGATGACATGTCTCGAAATAGAAATGGAATGTGTCTCTATATCTAGTAGCTTATAACCCTTATAACCTATGGGATACCCTAGAAAGACACTGGCTCTAGCACGAGGTTCAAACTTATTCCTATTCTTAGGAGAAGTAGAACTATAACATAGGCATCCAAAGGTTTTCAAAGAATGATAATCCGGAGGTTTAGACATAAGTTTCTAAACGAGGAAAAAAAAACAGAATAGTAAAAAAAAAACATAAGGATATATTTCAAAAAAAAAAAACAGAATCACATAATTGTTGAACTGATTTCTTTATTTCTCGTCAGCTCGAAAAGAGTATTTACAATTGTTTATATACATCTCTTAACCAACCTAAACCAGAATCAATTCAACATAAATAAGCAAAACAAACCGGGTTGAATACAAATGATAGCATCTGGCAGTAACTTGACGGATCTTTATCAGGAAGTTGAGCGACATGAAATCTTTTTTGGGGCTCTCCCTATCAGATATTTTTGGCTACCGCTGACAAGACAACAAAAGCACTCTCTAAGCAGGACTACAAACCCCCGATTGACAAAATCAGAAATAGAAGGTTGGGATGTCTTGATACAATCGAGAGATTATGTAACGCTTTTATGTGGCCAGGGGTCACCAAATCAGTGTCATAAAGCAGCAGTTAAATGGGAAGACTTGTGTTATCCAGAGTAGAGAGGAAGGACTAGGTCTGAGAAGTCTTCGAGACTCATCCGGAGTGTTTGCTCTTTCTCTGGATTGGAGGTTGCATACTTTAACATGATAACTTTGGGTTTCATGGGTACAAGTGATAACAAAGGTTCATTTTTCTGGTTTTTGATTGGCTTAAGATAGGGAAACTTATAGATATTACTGGTGCCATTGGTACTCGTTATCTTGGTGAGGCACAGAATGCTCGAGTCTGTGAAGCGGTATCTCAGGGGCAATGGATGGTTAGGGGACAGAGAAACAGACATTACCAAGATTTGCACTCTAATATTCAGGCAGCTCCAGTCCCACATCCTGTTTTTGGAGACGATGTGCTCTTGTGGCGTCACTCAAGTGACACTTACAGAGATTAGTTATACCTGGGACCAGATTTGTTGCAAAAAAAAACTGAAGTGGGTTGGAGTAACAGTGTTTGGTTCACGGCAGGAAGTAACAGTATGGTTAGCTGTTTTAAATAAATTATCCACAAGAGATCGAATGAGGGTATGGGGCATAAGATAGGATTGCGTTTTTTTTTTTGTGGGGAGTAGGATGAGACTAGAGACCACCTGATTTTTGCTTGCCCCTACTCATATACTGTATGGGAAAGAGTTGCAAGCGGACTGATAGGCGAAGGTACCAACCCAAATTGGTAGGACAGTCTTACTTTTGTTCAGCTTGGTGGTCTTAAACTGTTTGGACAAAATCCCTCCTAAGGATGACTTTTCCAAACAACAATCTACCACATCTAGAGAGAACGTAACTCCCGCAGACATCTCAAGGGCAAGCAAAGCATAGTTCAACTCATTCGGCTTATTGGTAAAGCTGTTAGATCAGAATCTCTTCACTCCGTTACAAAGCACCCCATAAGCTGGACGACCTGTTGAGGCGGTGGTTCGAAGCAGTGGGTGTTTAAAATGTACATGCTTATTATAGACTCCATCATTTTTATTCATTTGATTGTTTTCTAAATGTTTCCTTAGCTGATTAATAAATTTCAAATTTCATCAAAAAATATTAGAAAACAAGAAAAATACAACATTCATATATTATAAACTTAACATATCACTTAAATCTAAGTATTTTTAAAAAACATTTGTCGCTTGTTTCTTCCCACTTTTTTCTTCTCGTTTTTTTTTTTTGCGTTTGTCGTTTCCATAATTCTTATCTATGGAAATTGGGTAAACACAAAAACAAAAATCCAAGTATTAAGTTACATTATATAATAAATCTACCAAGCATAATATATTGTACATATACTTTTATGTGTTTATGAATATATAAAATTTGATAAAAAGATTATATTTCTCCGTTTTAGTTTTTATCTCAAATAAATAAATTTTGCACGTAACTAAATGCACAAATTTGGAAAACTTATTTATTTGAGATAAAAGTTCAAGGAGAAATCCAATCTTAGCTATTTATTAATTGCTCTGGTATATAAGTCTTAGTTTTTTTTATAGATAATTTCTTCCCAAAAAGGACGTCGGAAAGATACGCAGGCAAATAAAAAGGGTGATGGGAAAAAAGACTCTGAAAAGTACCCTCTTCCTCCAATTGAACCCCAGTTACATATTTAGTAGTTATTCATGTTATTTTCATCAAATATAACAAAAATTGGAGAATCATTTCCATCATCTACTATTACTTCTATTTTAAAACTGAAAATAATTTACTTTTAAACTTTAATAATAGATCAATATGCATTGATATATTTATTCATTTGTAACCATATAATGATAACATATTTTTTTATTTATAACTATATATTAGTTTCAAACTTATAGATCAATACATAGTATACAACAATTTTTTTGTCAACGAAGGTTAATTATGTTATTACGAACAATGAAAAATATTTAATAGAGAATTCTACAGCTGCAAACTCTACATGCTTTATAAGAATTTATGTCTGGCTTCAATGGTACACGATAGACTTGTCCAATGGAGAATGAGAAAGTAGAAGACAAGTTTCTTGAGACAACTGCACCACCAACATACCAATTAGAGGAGGTAACAGCAATGGTGCCACACCAGCTAACTGTCCCAAACTCCAAGCCAACTGGTGCCTGCCCAAAAGTAGTTTTAGCCATTGGTGGACCAAATGAAGGCAATAACCGTGGCATTCAAGCAAGCAAAGAGCATAACATGTTCCAACTACCTATACTATGAGTTTAAGAGTTACAAGACCTATTTCTATAGTTTTAAACTTAGACATGATGCACTTGCTCTTGAAAGGTTATTCAAGTACAAACCAGATCAGGGAATACAAACCATAACATATAAGAGTTCAGAATGGTGCAACTCAAAAGATGCTTAAAGAAAAGTCCCCTGACCAAACATTGCTCTACGACACTGAGTCCAGCAACAAGAACACATAATGTGTTCCTCAGGTAAGTCATTCTTTCCCTAAGTTTTTTTCAAGAGGTACAGAAGATGTGATAATCAACTTACTAGAACTTCAAGAAAGTAAAAATTTTACATATAAAATATCTTACATTGAGCCATCGATAAATAGAGACTTTGTTTCAACTAGATGAGAGGATTATCAAGTTTATCTTTCTGTAGATTACCCATAATGCACTTGTTTCTTTCCCAGAATGTTGAGCTCATTGCAGGTAGTAAAGAGAGTGTCCACAAAGAGCTTCCACCAGAGAAGAGCTTGTTGCAAAGCCAAGCTAAAAATAAGAAGATATCACTGCCCATACTGATCAATAGCATGCAGATACACTAAAAGAGATAATGTTGCACCAGACGAGAAAGTGGGAGTGATCCTATCCTACCTTCTCAAAGGAGAACCTTAGATGCTTCATGCCTCATCACACCTCAAGCTTATCAAGGTAAGACTCTAAACTCCCAAAGAAGAATGAAAGCTAACTAGCTTTCTCTTGGTGGAGGAGATATAGCTTTGATGTCAAAACTTTTTCAAGAGTGAGAGTATGATGAGGACATCAAGTCATCATCAGAAAAGGAGAAAGAAACCAGGAGAGAGAACATGAAGCTGAGAAAAGCTAAAGAACCGACCAGGACATAGGTGCAATCAAACCGCCATATCTTACAAACCAGGAGAAATTTCTCAATTAAACCAGTTTTCATGGATTGTAAACTCAAAAAGGTTTCATGTCCAAGTGGAAGCATCTTCAAATCTGCTAGAACCAGAAAGTTATATATTTTACAAAAGGTTCTCTAGTATATCCATCCGCGAGTACTGGTCTTTAGAAAACGATTTCAACCCAAATAAGAGAAGTGCTAAAGCAAAGCCAATTAGAAAATTTAAGATGGATCTCTTATCTTTACAACAAACCAAACATGTGGAGAAATGAGCACGGAAATATGAAGTTATTCTTGATAGACCAGGTCAAACCAGTTCTACACCTGCCTTATTTGGAAGCTCATTGGTTTAATCAATTGCAAACCAGACATTGGCAACCAGGGGAGACATATAACCATTCATTAGACCAATCCAAACATCGAGGATAGTCAGAGATGTTCTTACAATTCAACAGGAAGCATATGAACCCGAGGATTTTCAATATTGTCAACTTTCCTTTTCCGACTGCATTCACACTACGGAGAATCATTCACCAACGGCTCCTTCACCAATCTTGCTATGATTTCGAGCACTATCTCAGCATTCAGATTTTCCTAAGGAGACTAAGTTACCCACTCAAACCGTCCAGATACAAGGAAGAAACAATTTCTCCAAGATTCCATTCATTAAGCTCCAACATCTAGTTTTTTCCTTACTTGTTTTCTTATTTCGTGTTCTTAATTTTTTTAGAAATTTGTACTGAGCATTATATAAGCTCCTTTGTCATCTCATTTGTAAAATCAACTTTCAATCTTTAAAAAATATAATCATTTTACTTTTTTTATTAAAGAGTGTCTTTGCATAGAAATTTGTCTTTAGGATTCATTGAGAGAGTCAGTGTGATCTATATATTGTGTATCTTAGGTTGTTCAAAGAGTCATCATCCCTTGGATATCACAGATTGAAAGACCCAATCAACCCACCAGATTGAGAGAGTCAATCATCTTCACCACCATCTCTACCTACAGTCCATCTTCCGCACCAGCTTACTTGATCTCTTTGATCACCATTTGAAGACAAGTCCACGGAGTGGCTATGTGCCTACATTATTATATTATTTCATATTTTTAATTTTTAACACATGTCATATTGTTACAATATTTATTGCCATGTATCATGGTCATATTAATTAGAAACTTTTAAAAGCAAGGTTTATATAATAAGAAAAATTATATAATGCTTTTAAGTTCATATTTTGTAAAAAAGGGAAATAACTATCTAATAATTGTATATTTATAAGGAAATTCACTATTAAATATTTATAAGAAAAATCTAATGTTGTAGTTAGTTGTGTTTATAAGGAAATTCTTTATATTAAACCAATGTCTTCTGATTTTCAATTATTGTAAATCTTTACTTTTTATTTAACCTTGCAAATAAGATTCTGTAAAAAGGAATCCTACAATTAAAATCAGTTTATAAGAATGTTTTTACAATTCTCCTTGGTTTAATGTTTTTAACCGGAAAAATACTATTAAATATTTATATTAAAATTATATTAAAAACATTTTTAAATATTTTTGTAAATATTTTGAATTTGTAAGGAAATTTACAAATTTATTTTAAGTTATTGTTTTGTATTCTGTAATTATCTTAAACCCACATTTTAAAAAATAAATACCATTATTAAATAATTACTTACATGGAAATTTTCTTGTACATTTTTTTGTTTAAGATTTTAGAAAAAGGAAAACAAACTTTTATTTTTTTGGTCTAAATTTTATTAAAAGGAAAATAGTTATTTTACACATGTCATACTCTTAAATATATAATTGCCAAGTGTCGCGATCATATTAATTAGTAACTTTGAAAACCAAGCTTTATATAATATTTTTTATTAATATTAAATTTAAATCAAAAGTAATCAAAATTTCTAAAAATTAGATACTTTAACTTATTTACAAACTCATGCTACCTTTATCATACATCTACATGGATCTAACTTTTCCATTCGATACCTAAGCCGATTCACAAACCTAAAATCCTAAATTTTAAATTTTCATTTGTTTATCGAAATTTCTTCATCCCATAACACAAATCAAAATTAAAATATTTTCAAATCATACGGTTTTTTGTTCTGATCTCAAATCGATCAATCTATCATTATTCTAATTAAATTTTCTCTTACATAAAATCGAATCTTATATTCAGTCTACAAGGTTCATGAAAATGAAGAACACAGAGTATTGCCAGTACAACTCGACAATAGTCTCTAGCATAAATGGTACAACTAGAACACATATAATTAGTATAACTGATACAAGCAGAACGCATATAATTAGTATAATTGTTACAAATAAGAGTGTATAACTAATACAATTTTGCACTTTTGTTCAGATAACTAATAAGCAGACCATTTATTATGTTGAATTCCTATTTCATTAATGGTCATTTGAGATCATCTAATATGATAAGTTGTCATGCTATCTTTGAGTGCAACGTACTCACATGTTGGAAATTGTGCTAGTGATCATCATTAACATTAGTTTAGCAATATTTTCCAGTAATGTTAGTTTATTTGTGTTTTACAATTTGCATTATGGATTAATTATATAAATTAGATGCATATACATTAATTAGTAACTCAGATTTGTGTTTTTCTTTAAATTTGTTTTTATTTTAATTTTCATTTTCCTAAATCATACTATTTTAATATATTTTAACATCATTTTATGGACTATATTAATTTTTAATATTAATAATAAAAACGTAAATATAAAATATTGGACAATTCTCTCTTTTTTTCCAGCGGGTCATTCTCTCAAATAGACATTTTTAAGTTTTTGTCACCAAATGAGCCCTCAAAAAAGAAAATGACTAAAAGAAATTTTATTAAAGAGACAAAGAACATTTCTACACATTGCTTTATAGATATATAAATATAAATAGATAATTATTTTTAAAAAAAATAAAACTAAAATTATTTTTATAAAATTATAATTGCTTTATAGATAGTATATAATTTTAGAATTAAAAAATGAGATCAAAATTAAAATTAAAAATGAAATTAAAATTATAGATATATAAACATACTATCTACACATTGCTTTATAGATAGTATATATCTCTACATCATTTATACTATTTACATGTTTCAAATTCGAACTTTTATAATTTTCCAATTTTATTTTTCAAATTTTAATTTTGAAATTCGATAATGCTATTGAAATTATTTTTAAAATTATTATTTTAAATTTTTTAAATTTAGTTATTTATCTTTTTAAATTTTAAACCACATCCCCAAACTTTTACCCCTTAACTCAAAATCATAAATTTTTATTAGTTAAACCTAAGGGTATAAGTGTATATTTATCCTTTAAAATCGTTTTGGTCAGTTTCCTCGTTGTGTGCTCTTTTGGTGAAAGAAAATTAAAAATGTTTATCCTAGAAAATTGCTCAAAATATGTTCACCACTTTTTATGAGTCATACATTTACTAGAATCATTTATGAAAGCTGAAGAAATGTAACATCGATTATAAGTAATTGATGAAAATATTTTAAATTAGTAATTGTAAATGATACATATTTTTGAATCACTTCTTAAAATTGATACTAAATTTAAACTAACACCATTTATATAAATGAAGCAAATAATTTATATTTTTACATTAATTATTGATGAAATGGTGTAAATTATTTGCAGCACCACTTTCAGAGTTATTTTTTAAGTGATGTAAAATTCTTTTACATCATTTATAATTAATGAAAATATTCAAATAAATGATGTAAAAAAAGTTTTCTGTAAAGACTGAAGAAATTTATAAAGTTTGATTGAAAAATAAGATGATCTATACTATTAAAACATGATCATTTAAAAAATCTACTTTATAAAGTTGTTGGACTTATTCATTAGAAACTTAAATGTCTTAGTTGAACCAATTCATTAAAAATATTCATTTAACTATATCAAATAAATTTATTTGTTGCTGAAATATTTCAAATAAAATCGTTTTGGTAACTAATTAGAGAAATTTATGCTCATTGGCGATAACACATATCCCTTACACATTTATTTATGAAGTGATTTTACAAATTTATTCTCCACAATAAATTTTCACTAAAAAATGTGACATGGCTTGCTAGAAATGATGACATGACTTATGGATAAATGTGACAAGAATTACATTTAATGTTGATTTCTATTTTTGTTAAACTTTTTAAAATATCGAAATAACTCCATCATCATTAAAATAAATTTAGGGAAAATTGCCAAATATGCGTCAAAACTTAATTTTAACCCTAAAAGTATACTCAAACTTGAATCAAATGCAAAACTAACCCAAAAAGCTAGTAAAATTACAACCAACCCCTTATGACCAAACAAAAAACCAGAATCATTTTTACGAATATGACCCCGTAAAGTTTTTTTAAGTCTTCTGAGGTTCTGTAAGTCTTCCATGAAGTCTTCTCACATAGTAGATCTTAAAATATTTTGATGTGGAAAAATTGAAATTATGTAATTATAAACAATGTAAATACTATAAATTAAGATCTAGAAAAATTGAATTTTAACATATATGTCTTTAGTTTTTTGTATATTAAACACTTTTAAAGTTGGGTTTGGTAACATATAGTATTGTATGTGTTCTGAGGGTTAGATTTGGAAGCTTAATTTTTTTTGAAAAATTAAATTTTGACTTATATATTTTTAGTTTTGTGTGTATTAAACAATTTTAAATTTGATTTTAAGTCTTATGAAATGTTTGTTTCTAGTTAGTTAGTTATTTTGAGTTTAGGGTTTAAGTGACTTAAATCTTCCAACAAATAATGCAATAGAAGACTTCCGCAGAAATCTTTTGGGAGAATAGTAAATTTAGGGTCGAGAAGACTTTCAAGTAAGTCTTCTAGGGAGGTCTTCTATGAGAAGACTTACTTGAAAGTCTTCTGAATCAAAAATATTTAATTTTATCGAAATTTTTGTCTTTATATATAAAGAATAAATTACACATTCTATCTCTTCCTCTCAAATGGCTACAACAAAAATTTAATGTTTCCCATTCTAAAACTCTCCAAGCTCTTTCTAATTTCTTTGAACTTAAAACCACCAACTTTATATCAATTTCTCATTTTTATTTTATATCTTTCTCGGTGGTTTTTGCAGGTTTTTCATTAAATGGTTCTCATATTCCACTTCTTTAAAAGTAGATCTATTAATTATATTTCTTTTTTCATTTGGTAACCTCTTGTTGCTTAAAACTCTTATCTTTTGAACACTATTTTTTTGTTTTAAGTTATTTCCTTATTTTGAAGTTTTTCAATGTTTTGAAGCCATTTGAATGCTTTTAGATTTGCAGATTTTTCAGATTTGAGACAGGCTTAGAAAACATACAATGAAGTCTTCTCGGAATACTTCTAACATGTAATGCATTAGAAGACTTCCAAAGATTCTTATAGTAGAGTCTTCTCCCATATCTCCTCTTTCATAACAGATCTGAGCGTTTTGGTAAGTTTCCATAGCGGAGTTTTGGTAAGTGTTTGGTTCTTAAAGCTTTTAACTTTTTCCCAAACAAAAACTCTCTAACCTCTTTTAAGTCTCTTAGAACTTGAAAACACCAAATTTTATATCAATTTATCATTTTTTCTCATGTCTTTCTAACTAATTCATCTTGTCTTGAAGAGTTTTTTCTTACATGGTTCTCATCTTCTACTACTTTAAGATAGATTTTTATATGTATTTTTGTGTGCTATTTAAAGGTAAATCTATCTCATCTTTCAATCATTTTCTCTATTTTAAAGTCATTTGAACGTTTTGGATTTTCAGATTTTTTCAGATAGAGTCGGACTTTGGAAGACTTCTGGGAAGTCTTCTCGAACGTCTTCTAACATATAATGTGCTACAAGACTTCCAAGAAGTCTTCCAAGAAGTATTTTGACGGAGTCTTCTCCCATGTAAAGTGGAGTCCAAGCTTGTTTATATGAAGGAATGATCTTTAATAATTTGTTTATGATATGTTTTGTGATTTGTAGGTGTACTCTTTTAATTGTGAATTATTTTGTAAATTTAAAGAGATATTATTGAAAAGAATTTGGTAAATATGTTCATGTCTACAATATTATCGTACAAAAATTACTTGACATTATTGAAGTTATTGATACAACTTCAATAACAAAACTCAATAACACAAAAAATTAGTCAAATTTACTACAACTAAGAGAGAAGACTTTTCAAAAAAAACTTAGCCAAATTCACAAAATATCAGAAATTATATAAGTTCAAACATTACATAACTTCCCAGAATTCTTCATGAAGACTTTCCAGAAGACTTCTCGGAAGAATTAAATTTAAAGCGGGAAATTTAAAGCAAAAAATTCAAAAGTTAAGCGGGAAACTCAAATTTTAAGTGAAAATTGAAATTCCAAATTTCATGAAACTTAAAAAGTATATCTTATGATCTAAGAAGACAAATTAAACCGTATTACTTGATATTCTTGAATTTATTTAACACTTTTGAAATTTAAAAAACATATCTTAAAGTTAGTTAACAAGTTTACAAAAACTAACGTAGAAGACTTTTGTGGAAGTCTTCTAAGATTACCTAGAAACATTAATAAACATTAATGTTGGTAACCTCATAATTAAACAAATTAAGTTATGAATTTCATTTAGGAACCAAATATCAACCAATATACATGAATTTAAAAGAAAATGTTAAATAATCTTTATAGTTTAGAGAAAATGAAAGTTTATTAAGTGTTAATGTAAAAGACTTCCACGAAAGTCGTTCAGAAGACTTCTAGAAAGTCTTCAATTTACGTCATTTTTGCAATTAAAATTTTACAAAGGAAGACTTCCAGAGACGTCTACTCTATAGCAGACTTCTTTAGAAATCTTCCTTTGTAAATTTTGGCCTACTTTTTTTTTGAAAAAAACAAAAATACCAGAGAAGATTTTTTGGTGAGTCTTCTAGGATAAAATTTTTTAGTTTTACAATTGACCAATTTGTGTCATAAATTTGATTTTTTTAGAAGACTTACATTGAAATCTTCCACCAGAAAAATAAAACTTAAATAATACATTTAACTAGACGACTTCCAAGTAAGTCGTGTCAGATTACTTTTGCAATTGAAAAATAAAAATTGAATATTTAATTTTAATTAGACGATTTTTATGTAAGTCTTCTGGCATACAACTTACATGGAAATCTTCTATGATAACCAAGGTTTGACTAGAATCTCAGAATAAAATTCTGGAAGACTTCCCTGTAAGTGATCTTCCAGAATACTTACATGGAAGTGTCTAGTTAAAATTAATTATTTAAATTTTATTTTTTAATTGTTAAAGTAATCTGAGATGATTTTCACAGACAATGAGAAGACTTCCACCGAGAGTTCGGAAGACTTACATGGAAGTCTTCTGACGGAAGACTTATGTGTAAGTCGTCAAGAGAAAGTCAAATTTCTAACATAATCCGATCAATTGCAAAACTAACATGTTTATCCTAGACGACTTACTTGAAAGTATTATCTGGTATTTTCGAGATTCTTTTTGTTAACAAAGAAAATCTAGAAGACTTTCAGAGAAGTCGTCTCTAGAAAACACACATAAATTCAATTGCAAAAGTAACATCTGCATTGACGAGAAGACTTCCGTATAAGTCTTCTACGACTAGATGACTTACATGAAAGTCTTATGACAAAAATATATCGAAAAAATCAATTTCATACTTTCAACCATTGAGTTAACTTGATTAGCTTCTCCTAGCACATAAAATTTCACCACGAAACAAATATGCTTGTTAATGATCATGAATCGTGAGTTTGAACCTTACAAAGTTTAGAATCAAAATCTTGGGGTTTTAAGATGAATAAAGAGAGAAAGTGTAAGAGATGTAGTTTTGATCATGAGAAATGAGATAGGAGGATTGAAATCGATTTCTAGACGCGTTAAGAGTTTCAAAATTCTTGTTCATGGTGGTTGGTGTATTTATGGCGATGACAATATTGTAAATATTTGATGAAGATGAAGATGATAGAATAAAATACTTATTTTCAAAAAAAAAACATAATAGCATTCTTGTGAATAAGGCAAATGGAAAGTTCCAGAAAATCATGGGTAAGTTTTGTATTTCACTTTGAGTTTTAAGTCATATTTACAAAAAGTCCATAAATCTATTCAAGTACGACACTAAATAATATAATAATAAAAATATAAATATTTACAAAATTTAAAATATTATTTAAGTTTTTATAATCACACAATTTTATTATTAAAAAATATTTTTAAAAGTTTACATATTTTAAAAAAATTTATAAACTTTAGTCGTAAAACCATTTGCTTTCTTTTGATATCTACAAATTTTAGAAAATATATTTAGTTTTTTTATTATAATTATAAAAAATTTATATCAATTTAAAAAGACTTTTATGCATCAATATATCTTAATCAAAATAAATATATAAAAATCTATCTAAGATTATTATTTTAAATATATATATATATATATTTTCTTAAATATAATTTAAAATAAATAAAATGCTTATTTTATCTTAATTTTATATTTATATTGAAATATCAGTATAAAATTTATAAAATATAGAATATTAAAAGAAATTTATTTATAAATATAATTTAAATTTAAAACTTTGACTGTTGTACATGGTCTAAAAAAATATCTAGTCCATAGTTAAATGACTAGCACGAGGCAATAAATATGTGTTATCCCTAGATCCATGAATATGTGTGTAGACTCTCTCACCAAGGAAGCTCAAAACAGTAGTATCTTATTTTTCCATATAGATCAGCCCCAGACGGAAAAAGCGTTCCTCCGGAACACCCCAAGCACGTCTACCACTTGATCTAACCATATGAGCGTCGACAAATGAATCAAATGCTCTTTACATATTTTGGTTAGATACTCAAAGTATGAAAACTTCAGATAATGAGTACAATATTGATTTGGATGTGCTAAGTCTCACCAATTTAATAAAACTATGTGTTTTTTGCATCCTGTGCAGAAATAAAAGTTTTCAAATTGAAGTCATATTTAAAATAATTTTTTTTTCATTTTAGATTTTGTTATTCACTTAAAATATTTTAACTTTAAATTCTTTTAGTTATATGTAAAAATAAAGATAAATTGATAAGTTTTTATTAAATTATTAATACATATGTATTTAAAATTATAATCTTGGATTTTTATCTGTTTGTTTGGGTTAAAATATATTAAATCATATTCTATAAAATTGATAGAAAAATTGGTTAGGTATATAATTATCATAACGTAAAACTACATTATATTCTGAAATTTTTAGATATTAAAAATAAGCTAATGGTAATAAGATTAGAAAATTACAATTTAAAAAAAAACCTGCATAAATTTTTGAAGATTTTTTTAATAATAAAAATTATAAATATAGAATTAAAAAACTTTTGAAAATTATAAATTATTATTATATTATATTTCTACTGTTATATAATTAATTTTTATATTAATGATGATTTATTAGTTATTACCATATTTTAAAAAACTTACCCAAAATATAAAACAATTATTAATGTAAATGTCCATTTAACAGTTAACCTCAAGTCATGTCATCGTTGTTAGTATGTTGTGTCATATTTTTTCTTTCAAAATCAATGTGGTGATGACATAAGATAAATCACTTCTCAAAAAATATATAAGGGATGTAAATCTTATAAAATGTACACAAAATATATTCAAAGAGAGTAAGCATGGACATTCCGGTATTTGGATCGGTTACAGGTCGATTTCTTTCGGATCTGGATCTTTTGTATGCTAAACATTTAGACCCAACTAAATATTTGAATTTTTTTGTTTCGGGGCTCAATTGGTTTGGATCTATGATTCAAATACATGTAATTTAGGATACATAGTGGGTCATGACTTTTTGGGTATTTAAATCTCGGAAAGACCCAAAGTACCCGAAAACTCAAAAACCCAAACAAGTATCCAAAATATTCAAATATCCGAAAAGACCAAAATTTTACCCAAAATCTGACTCGAGGAAACGAAAACTAACCAAAACTTTCCGAATACCCAAAATATATTTTTACGAATTTGAAAATTTACCCAAAAATATAAACGAAAACCCAAACCCGAAACTTAAAAAAATATTCGTAATATCAAAACATATCCAAAATACACCAATATAACTAATATACACACAAAAAATCAGGTACTTTGGCTATCCTATCGGGATTTGGGTAGGATCGGGACCCAAACCGAGACCCACAGATCCAAAAATACCCAATAGGTATTTGCTCTAGACCAGGACACAAACAAACCTATATTTTTGGGTCGGATTCAGTTCGTTTTTTTGGTTCAGGTGGAATACCTATGCCTGAAAGAGAATTTCATAAGAGTGTATATACAAAATCTCAAATAAAATAATTCATAAATTATATAACTTTAAACAAATTTTCTTTTTCAATATAATACAACTTTGTAACATAATAATGTACAACAATCCGAAAATACTAATTCATATAGAATATTGTTTACAATCCAAAAGAAAATCCCTGCCTTCAAAGTGCGAGTCAAAATTTTGTGTCACTTAAATAGATATCCATTGTTGAGGTGCAACATTAGAAAAAAAAACTCTTTTTATTAGTAAATATGATATATCAAAACTTATAAAAATATGTTTATTTTTAAGAACTTAAAACATAATATACACATAATATATGGCTTTATAGATACACTTTGAATTTAAATAAATATTTTTAAAATAACTGAAAGTAGTAAAAAAATAAAGGAGATAACTGTTTTAAAATACAAAAATTACACTATAAACGAAAACGTAAGGTGGCAATTAATATACAAGTGCATGGTATACTCTACGCATTTTCTTAGTGTTGTTAATTACAATTGGGTTAATGATGTATTTTTCACAATAATTATTATATAGTATTAGAGATTTTTCCGGGGTACACCCAGATTATTGTCACAAATTTTGTACTTAAATTATATCTTTATTATTTTATACAACTGCAATATGTATAATGGGTATACACATATATTATAAAATTTTAAAAAAATAGAAAATAATAAATAGTGTTTAAATTATTAGAATGCAAAAATAAATAATGATGGAACACACATATTATGCAATTTGAAAAGATGTCACAAAATATACTATTTGAATAATATTACATAAAAAGCTAAAATAAGTTAACCTTCATCGAAGCTTTCCACCTCTCTTTCTTTCTCTACTCCTATAAACCTTACATCAAAGCTTTCACAGAACAACGATCTACGATCTCCATACAACAAAATGAAGCTTTGGCACGAAATCATTGATAGTTTGAATTTCATAGAAAAAATCTTCTATATTTATGTTTTTGTGCTATATGATTATGACTACCATTTTTGGTTTTTCAATAGAACCATTCCTTTTAAATGTATACGTAAAAATTATGACAGTTTGAATACTTTTTTCAACTTCAAAACGTTAAATTTAATATATTTTTTGGATTAACTTGGACGTATTCCAAACCTATAAAAGGATCTAGACTAACTCTCAAGAGAAGGTGAAAACTACAAATGGATTCATTTTCTCTGTATATTCAAATGGACTGTTAGCAATATGTTGATATCCGCATAACTCCATGTAGAGTTAGTTAATTATTTTTGTAATTGTTTTCTGAAAAACATAGTTTTAATTTTTACTGATTACTCATAATGAAAAATTCACAAATGTTGGAAATAATAATATATAGCACACATTCCCGGGCATGATCACACATGATTTATATTAATTCTAGGTTATTATAGAATTGCATTTGAATATACATGAGACATATTTGCATATGTTTTTAATATATATTGCATATGTTCGAATGCATATCATTTTTAATTGAGACGAACCCTATGAAAATCTTTAAAGTGTAATTTAATTTTCTATCAATGTATTAACTAAATTACTGTATTTTGTTAACTGCATTAAAAATATAAACTTTGTAGTATAAGTAATATATGATGTTATTCAAATTTGTATTTCTCAATCATCTTTTAATAGCAAGTTGTTCCCTAATTTCAATATGTGAAATGTGTGAAAATGGAAATATCAATGAAAAGCGGCAAAAGAGTCTGAAGATGGAACATACTGAATAGTAGTAAGTAATGATAATGAAAAAAGTAACAAAATTTTCTATAGATATCGATCCAAAAGGAGAAGCAACTCAAAAATCAAGTTCTGCTGCTTGGAAAGTAGTTGTCTCGATCTGAAATGAAAATTTAATTGGTAGCCACTAATTAGAGAAGAAATGGTGGAGTTGTGTTATATTTTTCCTTTTCAAATTTAGCAATTAGTCAAGTAGGAAGCAATAGAAACTGAATTTTGTTCGGACCATAATGAGCTTAAGCTTGAAGGTCATCAATATATCCCATATTAATACATACATTTTCCTAAGAGATTAGACCATGAACCAAGTATAATCTACTCCCATATAAACTGATCTTATAACCATTTAGATTGAACTAATTTTTTATCGCCGCATAAAGCAACCCTGCAACTAGCTTTATTGAATGACTTCTTGCCAAAACTTTTCGTTCACCCTTGATTTCGCAGACCTTGCTTTTGTATGGTTTGGGGAGTAGTTTGTCTAAATATAAAGCATACATGATGTAATGTGACTTGAAAATAAACCTCTTCAGAATGAGTTTAATATAGCCCAATGCTCCACTAATCCGAGAAATAGTCCCAATAGAATCCAAGAATGAACCCCTATAAGTTCATAATGTTATGTTTGAACTCCTTGAGTAATCCATAAATTTTTCTGGCTTGCATATACTTCTCCTTTCAATAATCTACTTCTAATGTTTCTCTTTTTTCTCTCTCAGAACTCGTTCTTCTGAAACAACCCTAGCAACAAGATGAATCAGGGACTCGTTAGCGCTACATAGCTAAGTAGCAGTTGCCCCATCAAAATTTAAAAATTTTCCTTTTAAATGCTAAGAAAAAAGATCTTTGCACTGTCCCCACATTAATACAATTGTATTAGCATATCATATTGCCTTGTTTGATTTGCAAACATTAAACCATATTTCCATTTTATATACTGAAAACAATTTTCTTTCTTCAACAATAATTTGCTTGATGGTTTTTATTATTTCCATCATTTTACGTCTCAATTTTTTTAAGGAAAACCTCTTTTATAATCTAAATATTTGTCATACCATGAAAAAACATTTTTTCATTTTTATAATTTTCTTTTATTTTTAATAATAAACAATGTTTTTCTGAAAATTTTCATCAGCCATTGCAAGATCAGCCAAATCAAAAGGTTTTCGGCGAGAGTTCTGAAGTTCTTCTAGGAAAAAGTTGTCCATAATGGAGGACAGCTATGGAAATACAAAACATTTGGATGAATAGCCTTGTCAAGTTTTGCTTCATATAAAGTGATGCCTCTAGTCCACCATGGCCATCAAACACTCCACAAAAAGCATTTGATAATGATAAGTTGAAGAATCAAAGCTTACCTGATAAGTGGTATATGTAGATGTGTTCATCCTCCAAATAGTGAGACTGTTTCATTTTAATTTCAGTCACTTATCTTCTTGCTAAAAGGAGAAGGAGAAGCCTTGAAGGAGCTTTTGTGACCAAAAGCATAGTGACATGATGTCAATGACATACTTTAGAGACAAACTTAATCGAGATCTCAAACACTCAAAGCAACAACTAAAAACATCTAAAATCTGAACCAGCGCTTATGGGATCAAAATCACAAAACCAAGATAAAATCTATAATATACATTTAGAATGTAAAAATATGGATATGCTAGAAGATGAAAACGCATTTTGTAAGAGATACATCCAAATAAATAGTGATGAAAATTTAAGACAATTGACTTGAAATGAATGGTTTGTGAATGTTAGGATTAAAATCCATCTCTCGTCTCCAATGTAGAATGGTCAAATATTATACATATATGTAAAACAATGATCAGAAAATATGTAGCCGTAGAGTGGTAGACTTTAATCTAGTTTACAATCTCTAAAATATTGTCATTACCTACTCAAAGATAGTAACGAATCATGCAAGTCTCACTGTCGTTGGAGAATAGTTCAATGTATATACTTCAATCTCAGTTGAAGGGCTTTAATTTGAGAACAAATTAAAATCTGGAAAGTTACAAATCAGATCGTGTATGTTTTGAAGTCAAAGAAAATTTTCATAATCAAAATTTACCTTTTCTTTTGACTTGACTACATGGCTTAGTTCGACACCTTTGAAGATATGTATCGTCTGATATATTTTGTGTGGCTAATTAAACGATTGAATTAGTTAGACTAAATAAAGCTAATGAAAAATAATTCTATTTCTGGGCTTTTCGATTGGAAAACAAAGAGACAGAAGCAGTAAAAGCTAGTATAAGCTCTTCTGAGAAGATGAAGAGATTGTTGACGTTGTATGTGAGTGTTTTTACAGATGACATGTAAATTTAGTTTAATTATGTTGGACAAATTCATTTGCTGATGTGGACACCCTCACCATTGAGCATATCCAACTTTTAGTATCGTAAGATTAGATATCTATCAAACTATGACCTTGTTAGTTTATTTTCCACCACGTGACAGTCACCGGGCTGACCAGCTGTTGATCCTATGATCAAGCCGCTCCTTGAGAAATGCGAAGAGCTTGCATGTCCAACCACTTATATCCTCTGGAATGCCAAGATAGACCCCATCCTAGCTTCATTTGCAATAGACAGTGTCTTTTATCTCTTGTTTGATGTGTCTTGGTACTCTTTTCCCAAAAAGAAGCGATGACTTCTCAAAGCTTATACATTGCCCCGAGGCCGTACCATAGACCTTTACTACTTTCATGACCTCATCACATTCACGGGACTCCGCCTTACAAAAGAACATGCTATCATCAGCAAATAACAGGTGAGACACCGAGGGGCTAGCGCGAGATATGCGTATCCCGTTATCTTCCCCTGAATCTCTGCATGATAGAGAAGGCTAAAGAGCGATTCCGTGCATAAGATAAAGATGAAAGGAGATAAAATATCCCCTTTATGTAGTTCCCTTTTGGGGACAATATTGCTTCTCGGCTGACCATTCATAAGGACCTGATATCTCACAGAGGATATACATCGCATTATCCAATTTATCCAAGTACTTGCAAATCCCGTTTTCTATAAAATCCTTTGGATAAAAATCCATTCCATCCAGTCATGGGCTTTACTCATATCTTTTTATTGCCATCCGCCATTGCCTCCCACCAGGTTTAGTTCTCAGCGCATGAAACATTTCATTGGCAATCATTATATTATCGGTAAATTGTCTACCGGCAAAAAAAGCCAATTGGGTTTCAGATATTCTATCAGGCAAAAAAATTTTAATCGCTGGCATAATATCTTTGATATTATCTTGTAGCTTACATTCCATAAGATTATACGACGGAACTGAGCCATATCCGTAGGTTTATCCTTTTTTGGGATGAGAAATATATTGGTATTATTTATGCATGGCGCTATAATACCATCAAATAGAAACTCATTGACAATACGAGTCCAATCGTCCTTTAGAATGTCCCAAAACTTCTGGTAGAACAAAGCACTCATACCATCAGGTCTCGGTGCCTTCTCTGGGTGCATTGCGAAAAGCGCAAATTTAATTTCCCATTCTGTAACTGGAGCAATGAGCTCTCTGTTCATAGCATTTGTTATCGTTGCTGAAATGTTTCCAGAGCCTCAATCAACGCCGAAGGATTGGATGTTTTGAAAAGCGATCGAAAGTAATTAGTGGCAATGGTTACTAGTCCCTCTTCATCCTCCACATTATTCCCATTAGCATATACGAAGATATTTGAGTGATGAGTGAGGGAACTTTTTTTTGCCAGTCCTCATTTCCTAGTGCACGGTTTAATCGACATCACACCGTATTAGTACCTATCTTCCCCACCCATGACAGTTGATTTCCTGAACATGGGAATTCCAGCATCCCGCAATCACTTATCATTTGTCTGAAGGGAAGAAATGAGCTATCTGAGCGTCGACGCCCTCCTTCCTTCTTACCATGAATAGTTATCTCATTAAAATCACCGATCATGAACCAAGGTCCATCTTTTATTGTTGCAAAAATGCATAAGACGTTCCCAAACTAATTCCATGCTCTCTAAGACATGGTCACTGTAAACAAGTGTCATGTAGACTTTTATTTCATCAATGGTTGTAGAAACATCAATCATTCGGTTATTCAAAAATAAAACATCAACTTGCAAATAATCCAGAAAATAAAGCTAAACCACCGCTTTGGCCATGATGCTTAACGGTAAAAAATCTCTCAAATCCTAGGCCGGCCTGAATGTTTTGCAACATCAGCTACCTATTCTTCGTCTCAGAAATGAACAAGAGTCATGGGCGATGCTTCTAAAACATCTCCGTGAGGTGTCGAACTGTGAGGTCGTTCCCTATCCCTCAACAGTTCCAACTTATTGTCTTCATTGATAAGGCGTTGGTGGATCTTTGGCATCCACCATACTTTTATTCTGCCCAATGACACCATTCTTCTTTTTCCTTGATGTTGTTACACGGCCACCTACATGTCCATGACTAGTTGATGTAATAGCTCAAATCCTTCGAGAAGCTCGTCGAATAGGTTCCACATGACCTTTCTTTGTATCAGCCCGAAATAGTGAGTGATCAAGACTTCGAGAATCGTATAGGTGTCTTATCCTTCTCACCACTCACAACAGTCTCTTTTTCCTCAATCATAAGGACTGGGTCTTCTGCCATTGCGCTGCCACTTCCATCATATGTTATGTCTAGGTTCTTCTTATGTTGGAGATATTTGATAAACTGGCAAGCGCTAATGCCAGATTCTGGTGGAGCTCAAATCCACCGAAAAGAGGAATGCATTCGGTAACATGGGATAAACTTTGCCTTCCAAAAGACGAAGGAGGAATAGGATCCAAAATGATCCACGAGTTCAATCTGGCACTGTTGGTGAAACAGCTATGCTGATTAATGACAATCCCTGGATTCTCCACTGGCTAGAGTGTTGTGTGGACGATACTACAAGCAAAGCACGTTCTACGGGTGACTGATGCAAGTTCCCCATCTTATGTGCGGACTAGTTTGATGGCAGCGATGCCTCTCTTACGGTTAGGGATCACTCAAAAGGTAAATTTAGGATATCAAACGCATGACCGGAAATAAC
>CAJHQP010007011.1:0-34707 GCA_905132765.1 Moricandia arvensis | reverse complement strand
AACAACATAAATACTCCATACCAAAAAATAGACATACGAAAGAAAAAACATGTTATGAAATTTAACATTCATTCGGAAAAATAAATTTCCATTAAATTAATATACAAACATTTATTTTTTTAATTTTTTTCTAATTTTTTTCCTAAACAAAGGAATACAAAAAACTTATCAACATGAACAAAAAATGTATACACGGATGTAAAAAACATTCCCATTAGATTTTTTTGTTTTGGTATTAGAAGTCCAGTGGCTCATATAAATCTAACACCTATATATACATGTTGTATTATTAAATGTTTGTACATATTTAAATAAAAAGTGTAACTAACTAATTATTTGAGCTTTTAATAAGTGTTTTAAGATATCTATGTATTTAAAGATAAATATAATAATTTAAACCAATAAAAAGATATATATGATATATATTTTGGAAATGATTTGGGTTTGAGTTAAACTAATAAAAACTATAGCTTCAATAATTTCGTTCGAAAGGCATGTGTATGTTTTCCTTAAATAGATTCTGAGTCTGGTGTGTTTTATAGGTAATTGGATTTTGGTTTGAGGTGTTGGGTCCTAATCTCTGTTTCAAATTATTTAGCAAAAATATTCTTATAGATATTTTATTCAACAGTGAAAAAAGTAAATTGATTACGAAAAATTTAATTCAGTTTAACAAGAATAAATTGATTAATAAAAAATATATTTTCTGGGAATATAAACAGCTATAGAAAAATTATATAGAAATTGCTAAAAATACCATAAGTTAACAAACATTTTCAAAAATACATTCAATCAAAAATACTTTAAATTTGAGTTTATGATTTAGTGATTATTGTTTACGGTTCAGTATTTAGAGGGTGAAGTTGGATTTATAAATTCCTTCAATTTTTAATAAATTATTCTTGAACATTTCTAAATTTTAGTTTAAATTTTTCATTACAAATTTAATGCATTTATGAAAATGGTTATATTTTAGAGAAACTATTTTAACTAGCACTTTTTTGATATTCATTTTCATGTTTACTTTAACTACATTGACCTTCGATTTTAAAGAGGTAAACAGAAAATTATAATCCAATAGTTAAGTAATCTAGATTTGCGGTTTAGATTTGAAAGGTGGTGTTCAGAACTTTAGTAAATATATAAATGAATAGTAATAAAAATTTTAAAAATAGTTTCAAAAAGATTTTTTTGAAATTTAAAAAGAAAAGTTGAAAAACTATGAAACTTTTTTATAAAAAATTTGAATTTGAAAATTTATAGTTCAAGAACTATAAAAATTATTTTTTAAAACTTTTTATTTGTATAAATAATTATTTATATTTACATATTTATAACATAAGGTATAACTATATTTTACCTCCTTAATGAAATCTCATACTTATATATTTTGAAAATGATCATTTAGAGAAGGTAAACATGAATAATAGTAACAAACAGAAAGTGAAAAATGAAATTTCCCCTATTTTTAAAGATAAATTTGAAAATTATATCAAATTTGTGGTAAAACCGAAATTTATACAAAATTATATTGAAATTAGTTTAAAATATTTGTTCACACATCTGTTTTAAAATAACTAAATATAAAATATGGCCAAAGACTATATTACATAGTATTACTAACTTTAAAAACAAAAAATTTATACATTAAAAAACACAAACTAAAATCAACTTTATTATTTATTTATTTATTTGTATATTAAAAAATTACAAACATTTGATTTCACAAAATAACATACATAATAATGATAGTGTGATTCGATAGACAATTATGATATATATTTTTATGAGATAAAGACTCTTCTATTTTACAACGTCGTACTTTCAAAATAAAAATAGTGTTTTATTACATACAAAAGGAAACAAGGATACATTAAATACAATATAGAACAAAGACATGAGTATTTAAATAAGAAAACCATTCTTAAAAATAATATAAATATAAAAACTGTTTAATATAAACTTTAACACTGTTTACATCTAAAATATATACTAAAATATAAATTAATGATGTTTCAATACATTTCATTCCAATCTGTCAAATATAATCAAAATAAACCAATGATATAACATAACTAATATAATTTATTTTAAATTTTGTTGTTTAAATTATACTTTCACTATTTCAAAATGATCAATGTGTTTAAAAAAATTGTTTAAAAAGAAATATTTTCATTTAATGCATTTTATTAGGTTATTAAATTTTGAGCGACTAAAAGTTATAGAAAACAGTTAATCACAAAATAATGTATTTACAATGAAATTTAAATGACTCTAATATGTTGGAAAAATTTTATACGTATATTTTTAAAAATTTATAAGCAAATAAACCGCGCGTAGCGCGGTAAAATCTCTAGTAGATAGATAATGAAACGAAAAATAAACCCTAATAGAACATCTGGTTTACACAAAGAAGGTTTGTAGTTCAAGGATTCCAACAAAAAGAAGGTCTTCACTATTTTGACACTTATTCTCTAGTAACAAGAATAACACTAATAAGGCTGATGATAGCAATTACATCTTTAAGAGACCTAGAAATCCATCAAATGGATGCAAAAACCGCATTTCTAAATGGTGATTTAAAAGAAGAAATTTACCTGAAACAACCTGAGGGCTTTGTTATTCCTGGACAGGAAAACATAGTATATTGACTTGTAAAGTCACTTTATGGGCTCAAACAAGAACCTAAACAATGACATGAAAAATTTGACAATATAATAATGTCAAATGGTTACAAAATTAATGAATGTGATAAATGCATATACTACAAAAATACCAAAAATACCAAAAATACGTATGCCTTCCTATGTCCATATGTAGATGATATGCTCATTATTGAGAGCAATAAAGATATCATCAATCAAACAAAAAGCATGCTAAAAGGCAAATTTGAGATGAAAGATATGGGATTAGTATATATAATTCTCGGAGTTAAAGTCATAAAAAAATCAAATGGAATTATCTTAAATCAATCTCATTATCCTCAAATAAAATTAGAGATATTTAAAAATTACTCCAATAGTACGGCAAAAACTCCGTTAGATCCACAAATGCACTTGACAGAGAATTCAGGTGAAGCGATTTCACAAAACGAGTATGCACGTGTGATCGGAAGTCTCATGTACTTAACCAATTGTACTAGACTAGATATAGTGCATGTAGTAAACGTACTTAGTCGATATACAAGTAATCCAGGTCATACATACTGGAAATGTATAACGAGAGTACTCAATTACTTGGGCTATACCAAAGATTTTGAGCTTCATTATGGTAAAGAACCAGCAGTTTTAGAAGGATCCAATGACGCTAACTGAATATCAGAATCTATAAACTCAAAATCCACAAGTGAATATGTCTTTACATCTACCAAACAAACAGTATTAGCCAGATCCACCATGGAATCTGAGTTCATAGCCGAAGACAAGGCAGCAGAAGAACCTGAATGGCTCATAATTTTCTCGGAAGATATTCCCATATGGGAGAAACTTGTACCAGCTATAGGAATACATTGCGATAGTAAATTAGTTATAGCTCGGTGTAATAATAATCTCTACAATGGTAAATCTCATCACATCAAAAGACGACATAAAATCGTTAAACAACATATCTCAAATGGTGTAATCACAATAGATTATATCAAATCGGCTGACAACCTAGATGATCCATTCACTAAGAGATTGCCACGGGATAATATTGTTAAATCATCAAAAGGAATGAGTTTAAAGCCTACAATGAATGAAGATGCTTGAATGCAACCCACTATCATGATTGGAGATCCCAAGAAGTAGGCCCAAAGGAAAAACAAAATCAAACAAAATCTATTAAAAGCATTTTGAGACATACTAGTCTCTTCATAGCTCCTAAGATGATAAAAGTGCCAATGAGAAAAGGATAAACATAGGCTTTTAATGATTTCATAGCTTCTAAACCGGAGTATTACTCAATACATTTCATGGTCAATCATTTAATGAGTGTGACATGGGGATGTTTCTAAGAGAATGAAGGTAGACTATATTCTCTAAGTTCACTCATGAAAACCATGAATAATGCAGGACCACAATCAACACAATAGAGAACTAAGTACTACGAGAAAATGAAGTTGTGTTATGCTTGTTGTGTCGGTTTACATAAATCGCTGGTTGCTTCAAGACATCATTTTCACCTCCTGGTAAAGTAAACCCTACAGATATTAACTATGAGTGGTTCAAGGCTTAAAAATGTCACCAACTCAAACACAATAAATTTTTCGCAAACATCCTCGATAAGTATGTTTGTCTAGTCATTAGTATAAGTCTGGTCAGTAAAGTTTATAGAGTTTTAGAGTGTATTGAGTATGCATTTAGTTTGCATATGTTTAGAGTCATTTCTATTTATGCGGGGAGAGTCATTTCTATTCATGTGAAGGATTGTTGGATCAATTAGTTAAGGCCAATGGGCTTCAAAATTAGTGAAAAATATGTAAATATAAATGGGCTAGTCGGTGGCCTTTATTCAGTAAATGAAGAGGAGAAGAAGTTTGTCCCACATCGGTAATGTTTGGCAAATCTGATTTGCATATATATGACCATGTATCATCATTGTTCAAACGACTATGTAGAAGAGAAGACTCTCCACACAGATGTCGCTGATGTCCGGCTCGGCGTGGACTTGGGCTTGGTCGTGGGCTTGAGCTTGGGATTGGGCTTGGGCTTGGGTATTGGGTCTTGGGTCTTGGTCTTGGTGAAGGGCTATAGGCACAATAAGGATCTTTTTGGACCAAGTTAAGCTCAACATTTTGGTCCATTTCGAGTAAAAACAACATGCAATTTGTTTCTAAACAACATGTAGTTTGTTTTAAAAAGACAAGAAGTTTGTCTGTTCAGCCAAGATGAGAACGAGTCAAAAAGAGAAGATCTTGCGGAGAAAGTTTCTCAGCTTCCACTCCCGAAATTTCCGAGATATTTTTGCTTAACGTGTCTAACAGTTATGAAAATATGATCTTTTCTCTTCTTTCAAAACTCTTCTCTTCCTCATTCATTTCTTAACTTTTTCACATCAAGCGAAAACCAACAAAACCTCACAGCGTAAGTCTTAGAGAGTGTTTCGTAAATTATTAGTTTGTAGGAACGTTTACGGGTGAAAAATGAATTGTCTATCTTGGTTGTATTCTGGGACTCTATTTCGCACAAGTCCATCTCACTACGTAGTGAATATTAAGAGTTAAGGAAAGAGATTCGTCTCAACTCCATGGTTTATTTTCGAAAAAGTTTTCTTATCATTTTTTCGTTTCGTCTTTCCAATCGTATATTTCCTTAACATTGTGCTTATTTATATCGTTTATGTCGATTCGATTTTCTGGCTTCTACAAGTAAAGCCTCCAATGAATAATATTTGAGACTGGTGTTGCTTCCAATAGACGAGAGAACTGTAACAACCCACTTTTAAACTTATTTTTATCCGGAAGAGTTCGAGTAAGTTTTCTGCAAAGAAAAACAATGTAGGTACCAAATAAGGTAAGTTTGACTAACCATTGCTACATGATTATATGAAAAGAAAATTGGGTATGTGAAACCCAGTTAAAAGGTTATTTGAAGATGATGAGTTAAGATTTAATGAAAATGATAAAAACAAACCAAATAAAGAAACTAGAATAAAATGCATGATTTTGTGAGAACGTCCGGTAATTCTGTAAAATGAACATTGGGTTAACATTACTCTCATAACACACATAAAAAAGTAGCAACAGCTTTGCGGAGAGAGAAGTTTGAGTAAGAGGATCAAATGAGGAAGAGCAAAAGAGATCTTGGCGGAAAAATGCCACTAGACTTAGAGTCTTCGAATCATATAGAATCAATCAAATCAAGGTGAAGACGTGTTTCCTGAAAACATAATATTACAAATCTCTTTTTCTGATATATAGTTTTGATAGTAGTTAATTATTTATGATGTTTTATAAAGTATGATCTTCATTCTTAAAAGTAATTATTTGAGGATCGAAGAATGTTCTTCAAGTTATTAGGATTTTTTGTATAGTAGATTGTGTGCGATGCTGACATGTTTAGATTGAAATGTTTATGTGGAAAATATGAGGGACTGGCGGGTCAAGTGGCTTTGGACTTGTATTGAAGAATAAAACGGCTATGCGTGAGAGACAAGCCAACGAGTTAGTTAGTTTCCTATCTCTTAGGAATATGAATAAGTCTTTTGACTAAGTAAGTTTGTTAGCATCTTTTCAGGAGTTTGTTTCGTTTGTTGTTAAGCTCTATGATCTATTTAAGAGTCTTTAGTTGCATTGCCTATGCGATGGTGCCTTATGAGAGGAGGATCAAACTAGACGAGAAGAGCATAAGGTGTGTTATGTTGGGAGTAAGCAAAGAATCCAAGGGGTATCGTCTCTACAATCCAGAGACACAGAAGGTTATAATAAGCAAAGATGTCAAGTTTGATGAAGATCACGGTTGGGAATGGGAAGAAAACCAACAAGAAAATGGTTATGTTTGGGAAAGGCTAGTGGACGAATCAGATGAAGAAAAGGAAGAAGAAGAAGACCAACATGAAGAAGAGGTACAGACTGAGACAGAGGAGTCTGATACACTTAGACAAGGAGGAACTGAACCAGGAAACACAAGCGGATCAGCTCAAAGAGAATCTGGCGGGAGAAGAAAGCAAGCACCAGTTTGGATGAAAGATTACGTAGGGATCTTTGTTGAAGAAGATGAGGAAGAATATGTGATGGTAGCAGCCCCGGGAGATCCTGAGACTTTCAGAGAAGCAGTTCAAGACAAGAGATGGAGAGAAGCCATGGAAGCGGAGATAAAATCTATTGAAGAAAATGACACATGGGAGCTGGTAGAACTACCTTTGGGAGCTAAGGTAATTGGAGTAAAGTGGGTTTTTAAAACAAAACTCAATGAAAAAGGAAAAGTAGATAAATTCAAGGCGAGGCTGGTGGCCAAGGGATACCATCAAAGACATGGTATTGACTTCCATGAGGTATTTGCTCCTGTCGCAAGGTGGGACACAATCCGAGTTATTCTGGCCATAGCTGCACGAAGAGGGTGGGAGATGTTTCAGTTAGATGTAAAAAGCGCCTTCTTACATGGGGAGTTGAGAGAAGATGTTTATGTCGATCAGCCAGAAGGTTTTGAAGATCAACAAGACACAAGAAAGGTCTACAAACTGAAAAAGGCACTCTACGGTTTGAAGCAGGCACCTAGAGCCTGGTATACTCGCATTGAAGGGTACTTCTCAAGAGAAGGTTTCGAAAAATGCTATTGTGAGCATACCATGTTTGTGAAGCGGAGTGGAGAAGAAATCTTGATAGTAAGCTTGTATGTTGATGACCTTATATACACTGGAAATTCAACTACACTACTAGATGGGTTCAAAGCATCAATGATGGAGGAGTTCTCAATGACGGACCTTGGAAGAATGAGATACTTTTTGGGTGTCGAGGTGACTCAAGATCAAGAAGGGGTGTTCATCAGCCAACACAAATATGCAATGGATATCTTGAAGAAGTTTGGAATGGAGGACTGTAATCCAGTCAAGAATCCCATTGTTCCGGGTCAGAAACTATCTAAGGAAGGTGAAGGAGCTGCTGTGGATCCAACACTGTTCAAACAACTAATCGGTAGTCTCAGGTACCTCACTGTTACCAGACCTGATTTGATTTTTTCAGTGAATCTTGTGAGTAGATACATGGAAGAACCGAAAGAGATACATATGGTGGCTGCAAAGAGAATTCTTAGGTATGTACAAGGAACAAGTGAGTATGGAATCCAGTACAAGAAAGGAAGAGAAGATGAATTGGTTGGTTACGCAGACAGTGACTATGCTGGAGACATAGATGACAGAAGGAGTACGTCTGGTTACGTTTTCATGCTAAGTGGTGGAGCTGTTTCATGGGCATCAAAGAAACAGCCCATAGTAACATTGTCAACTACAGAGGCTGAGTTTGTAGCTGCTGCATACGGAGCTTGCCAGGGAGTATGGCTCAGGAATGTCTTGGAAGAAATTGGAGTTAAACAAGAAGAAGGGACTGTTATGTTCTGTGATAATAGTTCAACAATCAAACTGTCAAAGAACTTGGTGCTACACGGAAGAAGCAAGCATATACATGTCAGGTACCACTTCCTACGTGAACTTGTGAATGATGGGATCATTCAACTTGAATACTGTCCGACATTGGAGCAGCTTTCGGACTTCATGACTAAAGCAGTAAAACGAGATACTTTCGAGAAGCAGAGGAAGAGTTTGGGAGTTGGAACGAAAGAAGATTAAACTGGAAGGGAGGAGTTCCAGTTTAGGGGAAGAATTGAAGAATAAAACGGCTATGCGTGAGAGACAAGCCAACGAGTTAGTTAGTTTCCTATCTCTTAGGAATATGAATAAGTCTTTTGACTAAGTAAGTTTGTTAGCATCTTTTCAGGAGTTTGTTTCGTTTGTTGTTAAGCTCTATGATCTATTTAAGAGTTTATTGTACGTTGTTTTTCCTTCAAGCAATAAGAGAGAATTATTCAGTACAAACATGTGTTCTTGTTATCTTGGTGATGAAGAATCAGCAATATTGGAGCTTAAACCAAGTCGAGATTGACAATTGGGTTATAGGACATTGGTTTAATGTCTAGGCTATTATAACTCAATGGTTTACGGTTAATAAAACCGGTTATCAGTTGTAACTAACCTTGCTGAATTATAAAAGCAAGGCTCGTGTGTTATTAGGGTTAACCTAAAAAGAGAGTGTGGAGAGCCAACGTTGAGTTAACGTGACGGCTAAGGAGATTGTATTAGGGTTACAACTTTAGGTCACAACCATCTTGTGATCTTGGAAAAGTTAGTAATTTGCCTTGTCAGGCCCCAGAGACGTAGCCACATCGGTGAACTCTGGGTAATCAATTATTCTCTGTGTGTGCTCCTGTTCTTACTTTCGTTCTAGTTTGATTCCTTGCAAAAATTCGTAGTTCCTGAGTGTGAGGTCGTGATCTGTGCAACATTAAATTCCGCGGTTGAACAAAACAAGAGATTTCGTGTTTGTGTTTAACGACAGAAACGAGCTTGAACAATAACAGTTCTTATCTCTGAAACAACATGTATTTTGGTCTGTAAATGACTTTCGAGATAAAAAAAATGTATAGAAATGGTTAAGTAATCAAAAATAAGTAGAGCGACAAAATAAAGTGAAGAAGATTAATGTTAAGAAAAAAAAGTGAAAAAGATTAATATGGGTGGACTTACTTGTTGAGAGGCGATATGAATCACTTATCCTGAATTATTATCCCAGATATGCATTATATGACAATCAATCTCTTGGGAGAAGGAAAGATTTCTAAACTCTTAATGGATTCTCTCTGCTTTTTTATTTTTTTCATGTAACGTGTGGATGATCTGGCTCATGGGTTTGGACTAAAAGTTTAAACAACAGAACCTTTCTGAAAACTGTTAAAAAGATGATATTCCATGGTTTATATGTCTCGATGCACTCTTGCTGCAATATTTATGGTTAAGCAGGCAGAGCAAATTTTGTGAACACTAAGTATAAACCAGTGCAAGCCCTTCTATCTCCAATAGACCATCTCCTGCTGGTTGATGGATTCAGAATAGCTGAAGAATCAAAAAATATTTGGAATATAATTACCATGTTAGGTTCAAATATGAGTGAGGTGACCAAAGCTTGGACACGCAACTAAACCTAGCCACAGATTTCTCAGGCAGCCGTAAGAGTATCTCTATGGTTAGGTCTGTAGGAATGGATTGTCTTCTTCTTTTTTTTTTTGTAGTTTGTTTTCCTCTTCTTCTTTTCTCTTTGCTCCATATTGTCTCAAAACCCTAATTTGATCATAAGAGATCCTTTTACTTGCTGTACAAGGAATGTGAGATTCAGATGTTCGTCGGTTTCTCAGTTGTGGTTCATGAGTTGTACTTGTAGGGATGACTGTAAAATTATATCTACTTGGACGACAAAATGAATGTCAGATTCAGGTGTTCAAGCTAGACGATGGTTGTACCATAAGAAACACGAGAATTGAGCAGAGAGTTGTTTCCAAATGTTTCTTTATATCTCATACCATACTTTGGTCGAACTCAAGTAGGGTGTGTAAGTGGCAGACATGAGTGGAAAGCACGTAACAACCAAAACAACATCTGCTCAATTAAAAAAAAAAAAAAAAAAAAACTCTGTTCACTAGCACATACTTCCTTTTATCATAAAAGAAAAAATAAGTGCTAAAAAGGGTTTTCTAAGCAGAAAGGAATCGTCAAAGAGCAACTAAAAGGAGAAAACACTCTCTAAGCTCATCAACGAATTAAACTGTACAAGTCACTGGATCAGAACTAGTAACGGGGCTTTCTGAAGGCTGCTTGTAAGAAACCAAGACAGTGCTTGTCCTTGTCTGCAGGGTCTTCATCTCCAACCTGCTTGTTTTCACCACCACCACATCCTTCTCTCAGAAATCTCGCTTCTAAATGGGTTTTTTTACTCGGATCATCATCATCATGGTACGACGTTTACCTCAATCATTATCTGTTGAACCATTTCTATGATTTCCTCAAACTCTGGTCTTTCTTTTGGATCTTTGTTCCAGCATCTCTGTAGAAGTTCCTTCACTTTTGGATGTGTCTTCTTTGGAATCTTTGGTCTAAGCCCCTGACAACGAGAAAAAAAGAGAGTTCTATTTAGCCAAAAAAATCTTGAATGCAACCAGTTCTTAAAATAAATACAATTACCTTCTGAACAACGCCAACAGCCGCTTGTAGTGGAGTCAAGTAAGCATATGGGATCTGTTTCCATTTACAATTTAAGTCAGTATCTTTCGTTAGCATGAACAATTCGGAGAAAGAATTGTAAGCAGAACTCTTACATGACCAGTCAAAAGTTCCCATATCACTATCCCATAACTGAACACATCTGCTTTGTGATTGTAAGGTTTGTGTTCAATCACCTGGATCTCATAAGTATATGTCAAAGTAAGTGAGTGAGAGATTAAACAAAGAAGCGAGCGAGAGAGACAGAGAGCCAAACACACCATAGACTGATCCAAAAAGTTCCATAAGACTCAAAGTAAGTGACTTCATACCTCCGGAGCCATCCATCGATATGTGCCTGTTTCAGCTGTCATCACCCCTGATTCTATCTGTACTCTGGCAACTCCAAAATCAGCAACCTTGACAAGCTGCTCATAAATTAACCCAAATTTTAGAAGCCCATAGAGAGAGAGAGAGAGAGAGAGAGAGAGAGAGTCTGTTGCTTCTACAAGAAACACAACATGTACAACAAAGAATAACCAGAGAGAGAACAAATCTTACTCCATATTCATCCATAAGCAGATTTGCAGTCTTAAGGTCCCTGTGAATGATATTGTTTTGATGCAGATAGCAAACTCCTTTTGCAACATCAAGTGCAACTTTAAGCAATGTTTGAAGCTTGAAAGCGAATTTCTGCTTGTGAAGAAAATCATAAATGCTCCCCCGAGCCATGAACTCTGTCACAAAAGATAACACTCAAATGACATATGTCTTTATGAATACTCAAATTACTACTCAAATTCGCATCTACTGATATCGTACCAGTCACAATACAGAGGGTTGGAGATCGTGTGCATGCACCCAAAAACTGAACAATGTTTTTGTGTCGGATTTTCCTAAAAAGACAGTAAATATATCAGTCACAAATTGACACTGAGAACAATGAAGCATGCATGTCGGTTACTTAAACAACATACGAAGTTATAACATGACTGCAACTTGCAAAACGTAAGACAAGGGCATCATGAACAAAAAAAGGCATGTTTCTTTACATAAACTACCAAGTGAATCAAACTACTATGCATTCCACATCATGAATCAAATTAATTGCACTGACCTCATAATATAAACTTCTTGAGAAAATTCTTTAAGCATCTCCGTGTTTACACGCTCAGGCTTGAGAAATTTGATAGCAACCTCCTGACTGTAATAAGTGCCTCTATGCCTGCACAGGAATCAAAAACATATTAATGTCACTTCTGGATAAAAAAATTAAAACACTTTAAAAAAATCTTACAAAAGCAAATAAAACTCACAGATCCCCATATGAACCAGACGCCACTTTCTTTTCAATTTGGAGCTGTTTCACGTCAATTTCCCACTCGTCAGTTCCATCCGTGGGTATTTCAATACGGGCGGGCATCTCAAAGGAAGAAATAGCCTTCTGTCTTGAACCAAGTTGATCCTGTAGAACACAGCAAAGGAAAATATTGGATACTATATAATTGCAGCCTCCCAAACCAATTTGAGAATCAGGATAGAGAAAATACCTTAAGCTTCAGTATCTCTTTGCCTAATGCATCTTTTAGACCATCTGTTTCCTATAATTCCAAAGTTGCTAAAGTTTATCAACCAGTTTCGTCACAACAAATACATGAAGTTATAATAACTTACAAAGGCATTCACTAAGTAACAAGTAGCATGATGCTCCAAAAAAAGTTAAAATCATACCTCCTGAGACCAACCATCAACAACAAAGACATCCAGAGAAAAACCATCCACAGTGGAGAAAGCATGAGCCTCTTGAATGTTCAATCCAAGCTCACTAAGCAGGGAAGTAAGCTGAAACAGAAAACCATCTCTGACGCAAGTTATCACAAAAAAAAAAAAAAATAGAAGATACAACCATCCTGTACATGACAATCTGTAACGAAGCATCAAGATTATGGCAAAATTGTATGAACTTAACCAGCAAACAGTGGTGTTAAACGAAGCACCACCAACCTGATTAAGGAGTTTAGGCTTATCGATGGTTGAAAAGGTAATCTCATGCATCGGTCTGCAAAGCAAGTTAGGAATCGATGTAGAAAACCATGATTCAGAGAAAACAAAACTTAAAAAAAAGAAATCTCACCGAGTAGCCAATGTTGCATTAACAGCACTATCAACATCTTCAACAATTTCAATCCCCTGAGTAATAGCCTCAAAATCGGAAGAGGAGCCAAAAGTTGGAGTTGCAAGAACCCTTTTAAACAATAAGAAGCGCATGATTAGTAAAAAAAGGTACCATGTTGAAAATAGTTGTAAGATGGGATCTTTACCCCTTCCCGTGTGGTTTGCTAGAGCTTTGAGCATCTTCCTCCAACGCAGGGTCAGAGTCAGCAGAGTTTCTGGGGGAAACCTGCAACAAAGAGAAAAGAATCGTTTCAAAGAACACAAAAGCACTTGTTAGCTAAATCTTGAATATGATTACCTGTACATTACGAACTACAAACACAGGTCTAGTTGCAGGATCTTCCGCAAGTTTCAGCAACCTCTGATGTGTGAGAACATCTTCTGCCCTCTCAACTTTAACATCGAGAGCATATCTGCGAGAGATAGCAAAGACAATGCCAAAACAAAAGCAATGAGCATACTATCAAACCAAAAGATTACATTCACTTGATCGTTCTTGCGTCAAGAGACACGTGTCAAAGAAAACGGAAAAGATTATAAATTTATGTTTGCAAGATTCTAGAAGATTCTACGCTTCCAATTGATCATACTCAGAGATAACGAAACCCTAATGAACCAGACGAATCAATGTAGAAGAGAGGTTACCGAGCAGGAAGACGATTGAAATGCTGCCAAAGCTGATCCTCGAAATCAGGGAGAGACGCTTCGTCGTAGCTAGATTCTTGGAGACGCTGCAAGATTTCACCGAAGACGTCGAGTTTCATGCGGTAGTGTCTAGGGTTTTCATGGGACGGAGAAGCCACCAAGGCTCGGCTGCCGGAACTCTCCGACTCGTCCGTTTTCTTCATCGGTACTACTAAATCCACGACGGAGGATCGGAAAAGTGAAAGCCTCGAGAATCCGAAAGAAGATCGATCCAAGATTCAGGTGCGGTAACTTGCGAAGAATGAGAGAGAGAGAGAGACTGAAACAATCTTCAGGGGTTCTTATTTAAACGCACGCCGAAACAGAGAGGATAGAGATTAAAGAGAAGCGTTATGGTGTGCTTTACACGTAAGATATAGCCACGTCACTAAGTGGGGACCACTTATGTGTAGTGTGGGTCACAAGACGTTACTTTAACCACCTCTCTGGATGTTGCTGCTTATAACTTTATTTTCGGATGAACAAAATTTAATTTAATCGAAAAATACAACTCCTTATTGGTAGTTTTATGATTATTATAGCACAGAAAATTATTTTTATATTTATGTATTATAATGTAAAATCCCAATTTAATCACATTTAAAACAAACTCAAGATTTGTATTAAAAGAGAAATACCCTATGAGAGCTTTAAATTTTTTTGTTACAAAATAGTTTCTAAAAAAGAAAAATGATCAAAAGAAATTTTATTAAATGGTGTAAATATATGTTTATACCATAGATTTAAGTAATTTAAATTTATGGTTTAGAGTTATGTGGTGGATTTTGAGGATAAATTTAAAATTTTTAAAAAAAATATTAAAAGTTCAAAATAAAGGGCAAATCTCTAAAATAACACATTTTGAAGTTTTTATCACAAAAATAAACTTCAAAAACAAAAATGACCAAACTAGACCTTTTTATTTTTTAAAAATTAATATTTTTTATTTAATTTTTCAATTTTAAATCTCACCCCCAAAACCCCACCCCATAACTCTAAACCCTAAGTCTAGATTAATTAACCCAAAGGGTATAAACGTATATTTACCCCCAAAATCCCACCCCAAAAAGGTTATTTTTGTCATTTTCTCTCTTAAAGTTTATTTTTGTGACAAAAACTTTTTTATGTCTATCTTATGGTATTTCTCTTGTCTAAATCGCTTCAATGAAATAATTGAAATTAAATCATTTTTATTGTACTTAGGATCAATGTGCTATCTCCTCGGCTTAATAATGAGGCTGTTGCAAGGAAGACATGCTTCCCCAAACAGCATGGATCTTAATCTTACTCTTTAACTCATCTGAATTTTGTAAAATAGTTGACTAGTTTCCATGGACGCCTCAACTACTACTTAAAGAGCTACCATACTTTCTTAAACTTTAAATCAGTTTCGGGTTTGACCATCAAAAATACAATAAAATCATCTCTATTGTGACATGAAGCTACAAACCGCAGCAGCTCATGTCCTCTCTCTAAGCATTGGGAAGTTTCCATCGAGTTTCTACATGAGTCTGTAGCTTTGACGATTTAAGGCCTGATGAACCATTATTTATTAACAAAATCAGATTATGATTCCATCTCTACTTTTGCCACTCCTTTTCAACCCCATTAAATCAAATCAGTTATCTCAAACACCACCAACTTTCTAGTGTAACTTAGAGAGTATCTGTAACATAAAAGATTAAGAGAGAAAAGAATCTGAACCACTCATTTGATCCAAGAAAGCGATTACAGAACACAAACAATCCACACACACACAACACAAGAAGACATCGAAACAAAACGTCCGAGAGAGTAAGAAGAACCTCTTTTAGACAAATCCTAAGAATGTTCAGTTACATTATAGCAATACTTTTTGCTAACAGCTCACCTTGAACCACGGTGGTGTCTCCTCCTTTCTGGACTCCCATAAGGAGAGTAAGACCTATCTCTCCTTGACCTTTCCCTACGAGGTGGAGGTGAATAGTCACGCCTTCCTCTCAAAGGTGATCGTCTTGTTGACCTACGGTCTCCATAATCATCACGCCCATAGTGTCTACCACGGTCTCGGTCACGACCCCCTGAAAAGAGTTGGGGCGGTTTGTTATCAGTTTATACACACTCCTAAATCACAAAAACAGAATAGTTTTAACACGACGGCTTTTACCATGATCCCTGTCGTTTTTCAGACCAAGATAGTGCCCTGGAGTGGGAGTTCTTGGACGCTTCCTCCTTGACTGTAAGAAAAACAGTACCAAAGTGAATTGACCAATACGCAACAATGATTACCAAGTTCAGCGAAGAAAAAAAAACACACTATTTTCAAGAAACAACATTGATATCAGGCTAGGTGCACTAGAAAAAGCAAGATGAATGAATGCAATCAATGAGCATACACTAAATTAGCTAGCAATACCATAAAACCTTCGCTAAAAGTTGTTGTTGATAATGTCGTTGAATAGTTGAGAATTGACAGTTGTATAGATGCTGGGGTTGGGCAATATTTGATTAGTTGATCATGACCATTTTGGGAAAAGCCTAAGCTTGTGCCACTGATCAAGTTGTGTTAAGAATGATGAACTTGTCATCTTTTGGTTGCTGACGCAATAGACTTTCTGAATAGCCATAAAGAATGATGATAATCAAACTTATAATAATATAGCAGCAAAACTTAAGTAGTAAGACTGTTGTTTACCCTTTCAACAGTAATGTAACGGCCTTCCAGAACAGACTGGTTCAAGTACTTGATGCAGCGGTCAGCATCTTCATAGCTATCCATTGTAACAAAGGCAAAACCACGAGATGCACGGGTGCGCGGCTCCACCACAAGAAAGCACGAAGCAACCTTATGAGAAGAAAAAAACTCATTAGCAAAAGGTAAGAGATTAAAGTGCCAAATCAGAGGAAGAAGGAGAATCAAGCTTAGACATGATTACCTTCCCCTCCTTGGAGAAATGGGTTTCAAGCTCCCTCTCTGTGACCCTTGTAGATAAGCCCGTCACGTAAAGAGTATTCCCAGGGTTTTCAGTTTCAGTCCTGCCAACCACAACACATCCAGTTAACAGATAACAGAACGTTAGAAACTAACAATCCAATCACAGGTAGCACTTTTACAGACAACAGCGCAAAATAACTTTCGATGTAAGAGAAAACTAACCTTCCACGGTCCCTTGACCTAGAGAAGACCAAAACAAGAAGATTAGCATGCAAGCATATACACAGTTTTCTGGAAGAACTGCTAAAAAATGCAGAAGTATAAACATATGACACAATAACAAACCTTCCGCGGCTTCTTGATCTTGATCTATGCCTTGGGACAGACCTGGACCTGGACCTTGACCTGGACCTAGGCCTGGACCTGGATCTTGATCTGGACGGAGACCTGGACAGTTCTCTCGGGGGTGAAGGGGATTTTGAATCTCTGATGCAAAAAAAAAGGTTAACAAGTCAGATAACTCCTGCCAAACTTTGATCCTACAATCCTACATTGACTTTTATCTCAACTTTACACCTAAACTCTAGACAAGAGTTATCTGTAACATCTCATCACCTTCAGACTTTGTAGTTTTATGAACTCATGTAAGTAATCAGCATAATAAGAAACACAACTAAATAATCTAAATTATCATTTATGTAAACCCAAAATCAGGGGTTGAAAAAGTGAATTTCATCAAAAAAATTGTAGAGTTACCAAATGTCAACGCACAAATATGGAAGACGAACAAGTTTGATTGGACAGGAGAAACAAAAAATGTACGAGGTAGAGACAAAATGATTTCGGACAATAGCAATGAAATTCGAAGCAGCAGAAATTGAAATATACCTCATTATCGGAGAAACCGCCTGCAAAAGAAGAAAAAATTAAACAAAATTCGAGAAATTAGTTGGGTTACCCGGAAAGATCAAACTGGATCAAGCATAATGGAAACAAAAGAAGAGAGAAAGAGACCACTGCGAAAGGAACAACAATAGAATTGCGACCGAGACGGAGAGAATTAGGGTTTCACTGTCAGAAAATCAACAAAAAAAAAACTAAAATACGTTTACTTGGTAACTATTTATACAGATCAGATAATAGTAATACCGTGCGGCAAGACTCATCTTTACTGCTGTATACCCATGTGCAGATAAATATATTTATTATCTTTACTATTATTTTGAGAAGTGAATCTGCTTAACTCATATTCTGGGAATTTTCAAAAATATTATTTTTTATATCATTTTTCATTTTTACCTTCGTTAAAGAGATATTTTTATAAATACTATTTTTTTAAGAAGTAAATTTTATTAAAATTAATTAGAATTCTAAATTTTAAATTCTTAAACTCTACCCCACCATACACCACCCCTTAACTCTAAATTCTAAGTCTTGGATTAATTAACATAAGGGTTATAAGTGTATTTTTTTCCTCTTAAAAACAAAGGTAAAAGTGATTAAGGTATTTTTGAAAAGTGATAAAAGGTATTTTTGACAATTTTTCTTCATATTCTCCATGATTTTAAAATAAATTATTAATTTAATTATTTAATTAATATTATTATTTAAATTTTTATTTTAATATATATATCATGATTTTAAAAAATAATTCATAAACATTAACCTATTCAACTGATATATATTATTATTACCGATATATACTATTATTATTTAAAAAATATATTTCAATATATATAGTTATTATGATATCCAAAATATCTACCAATAATATCATAATTAAGTTTATCTTATATTTGGTTTATGGTTTTAATGATTAACATCATAGACAGTTTCTCTAACACGAAAAATATAAATTATATACTATGTTAAATATTTTATGTATATTTAATATTAAAATTATATTCCTAACCTTAAAATAAATTAATTTGTATTTCCACATGACAAACATAAAAATCACAAATGAATTATGGTAATAATGAATTTATACCTAGAATCACAAATGTTATCAAAATAATATATTTAAAACCAAAATAATAAATATTATATAAACAACAAAATTAAAATTAACTTAAAATATTAAAAAGATATAGAAACATGAAAAACTAAGATTAAAATATTAAATAACGTAACACTAAAAATTTGAAAATAATAAACGTAATATAAATATAATCTAAGAGAATACATAGATAATATTTTATGTTTTTGTCTGGCTGCTTTTAATATATAAATTATAAAGAATATATAATGTTTATTTGCTATTTTTATTTGTTGATGTTTTATGGGTTGTGAATATTTATAATCATTTCTTTTTAATGTCATTGGATTTCTTTTCAGTCCACATATATGAAAAAGAATTTTTTAATTTCAAATCCAAGTTTCCCAATTAGATTATTACTGTAAAAAGATTTTGATCCAACATCTACATTGCATAAATAAAATTATGAAAAAATAATATAATTTAATACATTTATTACCAATGAAAATATTGAACTTTTATGATTTATAATATTTATTTAAATTTTTTATCTAATTTAATAATTTAATTGTGTATAAAATAAATATTAAAATTAAAAATTTTAGATATATATATTAGTCCGCATAAAGTGCGGACCATCAACTAGTTTATTTAAGATCTTATGTCACTAAATGAAAGATTTCATTAAGGATCTAAAATCCCACCATCAACGTGTGTTTTATATATATATATATCCTTGTTTTAAAACGCGGCCGGAGAGCTCGATTCCACGGCGTTGAAACGCTATCCGGGAGTGTTCCACCGCGATTTCACTCTGTGCGGCAAAAAAACCGGTGAAAATTTTTGATGGTGTTCAATCATTCAAATCTGACACTTAAACCCTAAATCTATCAGATTGTATCACTACTAACGAAGAAATGAAGTTGAAACGAACAAAATCGCCCAAAAAATGATGGATTTTGTTGAAAAAAAATCAAGTAGCCGCAGGTAATTAGGGTTGCAGACGACATGCCCAAGAAGAAGATGGAGTGAAAATTACCTTTTTGCCCTTCATTAAGAAAAAGATAAAAAAACGCAAAATGTAGTCTCGAACCCGCTACATTAAGGTCTTACACGCTAGCACAAACCGCTAGACTACAGAAAATATTTGGTTAAATGGACGAAATACTTATATATACATATAAGTTTGATATAACTTCAAAAAAAATTCCTAATTACTCTCCGAATTTTTTCCGATTTTCTAATAAATCGCTAGGCCCAAGTGCACCGCACGCGTAGCGCCTAGCGAGTTTCCAAACAAGGATATATATATATATATATAAATAAATACCTCATTTTTTAAATTTCATTTGGTTTTGCTTTTGAGAAATTGTTAAAAACACCAATTTCCTTGTACCACTTTTCAAAAATATTTTAATCACTTTTACCTTTATTTTTTAAGAAGAAAAAACACATTTATAACTTTTGGGTTAATTAATTTAAGACTTAGGGTTTAGAGTTAAGGGGTGGTGTAGGGTGGAGGTAGGGTTTAAGAATGTAAAATTTAGAATTCTAATTAATTTTAAAAAAAATTGCCTCTTAAAAAGTAATATTTTTGAAAATATTTCTTTAATGAAGGTAAAAATGAAAAATGGTACAACAAAAATGGTAAACTTGAAATTTCCCCTTTGCTTTTTGTCCATATTTCGCAAATTTACTTCAAATTCTGCAAAATAATCAAAAAAAATCATGTATAGTTGAACTTAAACCATTTTGAATTTTAAATTTGAAGCTTTATATTACTTGAAAAATTTTAAAAAACGAAATATACAAATAAAGTTTATCACAACTATATCATAAATATCTATTCTCTTATAATGAAAGTACAAAACAAAATTTGCTTATAAGTTTATCACAACTAAATCATAAATATTTATTCTATTAATAATTAAAGTACAAAACAAAATTTACTTATAAGTGTTTTTTTGCAGATTTTCATTCCTTTTTAACTAATTCTAACAACTTCATTTATTGATATGTTAAAAATAATTAGACATCATTTATTACAAAATATAAAAAAAGTATTTTTAAGTGTTTATTACATTTTTTACATTTTTCATTTTTTAACTATTTCATTAATTATCTTTTTTATAATAATTTGTTAACAATTACTTTACATGTTAATCATAAACTACCACAATGATTGATCAGCGGTCAGGCAGCCAATATAGACACAAATAGCTTCAAACCACTGCATTGGCAACTACAAAAGAAAAGTAACTAATATAAACCAAAGAAAACCACCAATTGAATTTAGACACCAAAACTTGGTTTTGATTTCTAAAGACACAAAAGCAATAACTGAAATAAACATAAGAAAATCACCAGGTCAATTTATGAAAAAATTTCGGTTCCTAAATACACAGAAGCAAAATAACTAACATAAACACACCAATTCAATTTATGAACCAAACTTGTCGGCTTTGGTTCCTAAATACACAGAAACAATAAATGACACAAATTTCAAAGAAAAGAAACACTAAATCAGTTTAGAAACCATAACTTCGTGTTTTTTTTTTGTGGTTCTTAAATGCACAAAAGCAATATAAACAGAAGAAATACACAGAATTAATAACTGAGATAAACATAAGAAAATCACCAGAACAATCAATTTATGAACCAAAATTTGGCGATTTTGATCCCAAACACACATAAGCAATAGCTAACATAAACATAAAAAAAACTTCAGTTCAATTTATGATGGTTGCTAAAATACACGACGCACTACCTAAACATAAATAAGAGAAGAAAACTACCAGTCCAATTTAAGAACCAAACTTGGCGGTTTTAGTTCCTAAATACACAAAAGCAATAAATGACATAAAAATACCATCTAAAAAAGTTTTTATCACAAAAATAATTTTTAAAGAAAAAAATAAATAAAATAACCTTTATTAAAAAGTGTAAATATACATTTATACCTTTGGGTTAACTAATCAAGACTTAAGATTTAGAGTTATGGGATGATGTTTTGAGAGTGAGATTTAAAATTGAAAAAAAAAAATTAAAATATTAATTTTTAAAAAAATAAAAAAAATTAATTTGGTCATTTTTGTTTTTAAAGGTTATTTTTGTGAAAAAAAACTTCAAAAAATGTTATTTGAGAAATTTGCCCTCAAAGAAACACCAATTCAATTTAGAAATTTTAACTTGACGGTTACGGTTTTTAATACACAGATACAATAACTGACAGTAACAAAAGAATACCACTGCATCTACAAATTACAATAACAAAACAGTGATTTAAATAAAGAGAAACAAGCCACCGATGCAATTCAGGAACAAAAACAGGAAAATCAAGTGGGAACAAAGCCATTGAAGCCTATTATCTTTCTTGATTTGACAGCAAAAGTTCAAAACCAAAGCTTGGTGGAATCCAAGAAAGAAAAAGAGAAGTTTTTATGCACATAACTTTTAAGGTAAAACACTCGCACAAAGAAGCAAACCATTAAGAGCTCAAGAATCGGAGCTGTGACCAACTAATAGGATCCAAGCACTGCAAAAACAAAAGTAAACGACTGACTGCAGAACAAAAGTCAAACAAATAACCTACTCTAGAATGATAAACTTGAGCTTGCTCTTATTCAAGGCATGACATGAGAAGTTTTCATCAAGTACAAAATCAAAGTCTGTTACAAATTTATAATGAACTTGAATGGCAAACTTTTTATAACAGGAAAAGTAGATAACAAAAAAAATATGCCTCAAAAAAAAAAAAAAAAAAAAATGCCTCGGTACAAAAATAACCTTGATCAATAACAGAAAATTTAACAGATAAGGGAGAATATCTCAAACCATAACATGAATATGAAGAATAATAATTGTTTTTACTAGGACAAAACATGAGAAGTTTTCACCAAGTACAAAATCAAAACCTGTTACAGAATTAATAATGCATGAATGACAAACATATTATAACAAGAAATGTAGATAATAAAAATTCTGCCTCAGTGAAAAAAACAGCAACAATTAATATCAGAACAAATTAATTTAACAGAAAAGGTAGAATATCCCAAACCATAACATGAAAATGAAGTAACATAATTGTAATGGAATCTCTGGTTGCACACATATTGAAGAACTCTCATGCAATGTAACCTCTTTGTTAGTTTACGCTATAAACTTTCTAGAATGACAATCAACTCCAGAGGAAGATTATTAGAGGCTCGTGACCACTACAGACAGACGGCTCAAAGATGGAAACAAAGACAATAGCCGGCTATATAGGAGAGAACACTAAATGACTTGCAACATATCCTCTAAATTTCTTAAAATTATATGCATTGAAAGCATAGGCACAAGGAACGGGGAATAAGTGTCCGACGAAAAACTCTTCCACGGGTAATAAGACACATTACCATACTGAGATTGAAGCCATTCTGTAACTCAAAAATCATTCTTTATCAAAATAATCATCATTTGAAGTAATTACCTCGTACATAGTTTGGGTGAACTTATGGGCTTCTTCCGTCAGAATGTTACTACTGCATGACACAAGTGAAGTCATTCTCAAATATCAAATAGTACTTTACTAGACAATAAGGCGAAAATGAGTGGATCCACTGACAACCTACAATAAAGAGACACATAAACTAACCAAAGCAACTTAGAGATCAAACATTATCATAGGTATCATACTTGATGCATTGACAACATATAACAAGTAGATGTTATACATAAACTGTGAGAATGGCTTAATTGCGGAAGTAATAACAAAGAAGAATTGTACTAGTTTGACAAGATGATCAATCAGAGAAGGAAGTTTGCGATTTGAGAGAGAATGAGAATGGGAGAAGAACATGTTTTTCATTTTTGTGTGTGAGAAATTGATTACACTTTGCCCCTATTTAATAGAAATTATCAAAGTGCAACAAACGAATGTTCAGATATTCATATAACACTTGTTTGACAACCATGAGATCTAATACACTTCTTGGATACGGGGATGAATAGGTGGTGATGAGATTGGTGGGGATGAGCTATACTTACATCACTTTGGTGGCATGGAGCTCATCCCTTAACATCACTTCTTGGTCAGCATGGAGCTCATCCTTACATCACTTCTGTCAGCATAGCTCTCCAACATTTCATCTTTTGTCACCATGACATCACTCCATGCCTAAGGTATCGGATTACCTTGTGTGTCATTTTTACTTTTACCATTACAGTTTATTTTTACTGCCATGGTAACTTTCTTTTCCTTGTGTATTCATGCTTCTCCTCAACACTCCCCCTCAAGCTTGACCATATGAAACAAGTCAAGCTTGGAAGTCATGAAGCATTCCCTCATTAAAAACTTAGCCAGGTAAAACCCCATGGGATAAAACCCCAGCCAAGGAAAAAGAGTAGAACACTTCATGAAGGGGAGACTTAATGAGATGGGAGTTCCATGAGTCCAAGCTTTGAATGAATGAACTCACAGACTTTTTGGTTTGCAGCTTTGGTGAAGATATCTGCTAGTTGCTCCTCACTTCGTGTATAACATGGCAAGATGATCTGTTGCTCCACGGCTTGTCTAACTTTGTGACAATCCACTTCAATATGTTTAGTCCGCTCATGGAACACATTGTTGGAAGCTATGTGGATAGCCGCCTGATTATCACAATGCATGGTTATGGGAGTGGTTTGCTCAATTCCCAAATCCATTAGTAGGTTCTTTATCCAAATCAGTTCGCTGGTGAGCTTCCTCATTGCCCTATATTCCGCTTCAGCACTGGAACATGCGACTATCTTCTGCTTCTTGCTCTTCCAAGTGACTAGATTGCCTCCAATGAATGTGCAATATCCTGTAGTAGACCTCCTGTCCTTTCTGTCTCCAGCCCAGTCTGCATCACAATACCCAACGATCTCAGTGCTATTGTTGCAGCCTAGCCAAACTCCTTGCCCTGGTGCCTCTCTAAGATATCTTAGAATCCTTTCCACCATGTTCCAGTGATACATTTTTGGTGCTTGCATATGCTGACTGACTTGGTTCACAGCAAAACACACATCCGGCCTTGTGATGGTTAGATAGATTAGCTTCCCCACCATTCTTCTATAGTGTTTTGTGTCTTCATATGGCTTATCTTCTATCTCCCCCTCACGCATTACTTTGTAGCCTTCTTCTAATGGTGTTTTGGCTTTTCTTCCTCCTAGATTACCAGCTTCTTTAAGTATGTCAAGTGTGTACTTTCTTTGGGACATGAACAGACCCTCATTGGATCTACACATCTCAATGCCCAAGAAATACTTTAGCTCTCCTAAATCTTTGATGTCAAAGCTTGCCTTGAGGAACTCTTTGGTTGATGCAATCCCTTTCTTATCATTGCCGGTGATGATGAGGTCGTCTACATAGATCAGTATGGCAATGATTTCCTTGATTGCTGGTGAGGGTGAAAAGGGTATGATCAGCTTCAGACTTTGTAAATCCTTTTCCATTCAAGGTTGTGCTTAGCTTATGGTACCAAGCTCTTGGAGATTGCTTCAACCCGTAGATAGCTTTCCTTAGTCTTAGAACATTTCCAGGTTTTACCATGCCTTCCATACCAGGTGGTGGTCTCATATACACTTCATCTTCAAGCTCTCCTTGTAGAAACGCATTCTTGACATCCATTTGCCAAAGATCCCATTCTAGGTTCACGGCAATGGACAAGAGAATCCTGATGGTATGAAGTTTTGCTACTGGTGCAAATGTCTCAAGGTAGTCTTCTCCATATACTTGTGTATAGCCTCTTGCCACAAGCCGTGTCTTCTTCCTCTCTGGCTTCCCATTTGCTAAGTATTTGATGGTGAACAGTAGCATGCTTGTCACGGCTTTCTTGTCATTGGGAAGCTCACACTCAAACCAGGTTTCATTTTTGATCATGGCGCCAATTTCATCTTCCACTGATTTCCTCCACTCATCTATCTCCATAGCTTCTTCATACTTTCTTGGAATAAATTCTTGATCCACACTAGTCATGAAGGCTTGGTGGCTGGCAGGAAACTCTACTAAGGAACATGGAGTTTGTGAACGGTGTGCCACGGCTTGTGAGTTGAAGTACACTCTTGTATGTCGGATCCTAGTGCTTCTTCTTAGTGGGTTGGACAGTTTCCTCAGTTGTTGTAGCTCCATCATCCGCTGGTTGATCTTCATTGTCTCTTGATTCTTCTGGTTGCTCTTCTTGATCATGAGTAGCTGTGTTGTCCGGCTGTGACTCAGTTTGATTCCCCCCCTCAGGATCAAGAGGAGCGTCCTCTGTACCTTCATTAAAAGGTCCCTCCTGGTCCATTTCTCCGGTTGGGTCTGGGCGGGTGGATGGAGGCTGAACTGCAGCTTCTCTTCTCGGTATTGTAATGCCAATGTTTTCCATGACTCTTCTTAAATTCTCAGCTCTGTCTGAGGCAGATTGCGACAAGTCTTTCACTTCATCCCAGCTCTTTTCTTCATAGTAACCTTTTGACTCAACAAACTTCACATCTCTGGATACTAAGACCCTCCTGGTCTCCGGTACATAGCATTTGTATCCCTTTTGTTGAGGTGAATAGCCAATAAACATGGCTCTGGTGCTCTTCGGTTTCCAGCTTGTTCCTTTGCTCTCCTGGTATTAACACAAAGCACACGCAACCAAATACCCGAAGGTGATCTATAGATGGATTGCTCTTGTTTAATACCTCAATGTGGCGACCTGAATCCTGCAATACCTTGGTTGGTATTTTGTTGATCAGATAGCCAGGCAGTCATCACGGCATCTCCCCAAAACATTTTTGGTACGTTCATGTGGAACATCATGCTTCTGGCTTACTTCCATAAGGTGCCGGTTCTTCCTTTCGGCCACACCATTTTGTTGAGGAGTATATGGGCAGCTTGTTTGATGAATCATTCCGTGCTTGGATAGGTAATGCTTAAATGCATTGCTTGTATATTCCCCACCATTATCTGATCTCAAAATCTTTATCTTTGCATGTATGAAGTAAATGAAGTAAATAGACACATACTGATTTGATGTGAAATTAGGATATAGAAGCTTACTTAAATGCATCTAAGTACACCAATCCTTTAATTGGCACCATCTCGCCATTAAGTAGAGGACATGATCCTAGTGATGAAGAGTATTTTAGATTCCTTGTCATCTATAATCATGTGGTGGCTAGCTCAGAATCAATTACTAAGGTTTAGTTATTTGTTGAATTTGTGCTAGCGTTCAAAGAGTGACCCGTATGATAAAGCAATGTAAGAAGCCGGAAGTGTTACCCAGAGTGAAGGGTTTGATGAGGTTCTCAATGTTCAGAACGCCTGATGGACTCATCCTGGTTGGTTATTACACTCCCGGTGCTGCTGGATGCTAAGTGCTTTTCCTTTCTCGCATGATTGTTGCTTGAAGTGGATGTCATGGACCGAGTAGTAGTTGATTCATTTATGTTATCAGAGAAGTGGCTCTGGCATTATAGTAAGGGGTTTTGAACTTCTGTGGTTTGAGATGAGGGTGAAGAATCCAACATTTGTCCTTCCCAGTGCCCTTTGCTTCTTACAGTGATCACATACCCATACTTTTCTTGTCATCCGGTTTGTAAGTAACTTCTTGTTTGCACTTCCTTCAGCAGTGTTTGCCAACACAAGGTCTCCTCTTCTTCCGAAGAGTGTCTACGGATGCCTTGCTCCTTTTGAATATGAAGAGCACACCTCTTCCAAGGTTGGTAAGCTTCTCGGCTCTTAGTAAAGTGCTTAATGAGGTCATTGTAGCCGGGTTCAGTGTGAGGAGATAGAGCGAACACCTTGTCTTGCTCCTCCTTTCTTTCAGGATAGTTGGATCCACCGTGCATTGGCCTCAGCATCTCCATTTCAGCGCACAAAGGCTCAGAACTTGCCGAACTGTTGGTTAAAATCCGTGTCTTCTTGGTGGAGTGAGTTTATAGCCCTCTTGACTTCAAATACTCTACTCAGGTTTGAAATATTGCCATACACCTTTTGAAGAGTGGTTCCACAACTCTTTGGAAGTTTCACAGTATGAGTAACCTTCCAAGATTGATGGTTCAAGGCTGCTTTGAATGATGGACAACACCAAGAGATCCTCGCTGTAGATCCCATTTGTCCTGCTAGCCACCACCACTATCCTTACCATCCGCCTCCTTGGACGGTTTCTTAGATGGTTTGTCTTCTGTCACGTATGACCAGAGACCTCTTCTCCTAAGGCCTGTTTTCACCAGTCTAGACCATAGGAGATAGTTTACTCCTTTGAGAAGTAACACGGAATAGAGATTTTGGATGAGTGTTCACATTCTTGCGGATGCTTAGATGAAGGGGTTTGCGAGAAGTATGTTAGAGAATGAGAGAGATAATCAGGTCTCAAGAGTGGTAAGCTCTGATACCATGTGAGAATGAGCTTAATTGCGGCACGAGTAATACAAAGAAGAATGTACTAGTTTGACAGATGATATCAATCAGAGAAGGAGTTATGCGATTGAGAGAGAATGAGAAATGGGGAAGAACATGTTTTTATGCATTTTGTGTGTGAGGAAATTGGGCATTACATCGCTTGCGCTCATATTTATAGAATCACTACTCACAATTAGATATACATTTCACTCAGAGATATTCCATAATATTAACATAGCTTTAAAGCATGTGCTGACAGGCGACACCATCGAGACTCATCCCTTTGCTATAAACATGCACTTTACTTGTGGTTGGGATGAGTTGGGCTGGAGATGAGTTCTTGGTTCAGAGGATGAGCTCATCTCCTTACGAGTGCACTTCTTGTGTGCATGAGCTAACATCCCTATACCTAATCACTTCTGCGTACAGAACTACTGAGCATGTTCATCCCCTTACATCACTTCATTGCAGTGCAGCACTGAGCTTCATCCCTTTCATCACTTCTTGGGTCACCTGACATCACTCCATAGCTTAAGGAATAGTGAGATCTACCTGAGTGTGTCATATTTTTACTTTTCACCACTTACACCAAGTGTTTATTTCTCACTAGCCATAGGGGTAACTTTCTTTTCCTTATGTGTGTATTCATGCGTCTCCTCAACAGTAAGACACACAATGAATAAGATTTATCAACCTAAACACCAATAAAAACAAACTTTCTCTTCTTTTTGTGGGTTTATGCATATGGCCCCAAAAAGTTACATGATAAGGGTATAAAATAGATGAGATTGTTGCCATGAAGTTACCAATAAGATGAGATTGTTACCACAGAGATATGAAAACCCTGAAAGTCTAAATGGCCAAAAGGAGAAAGGCTGAGAACTATCCATTAAACATGCAACCATCAGAGACCAGAAACTTCCCTCTCCTGCATCATCCATTGTTTGAATAACACAAGCAATCAACATAAACAGAAAAAACACAGATGCAACTTGGACGAGAAAAAAAAGTCAAAAGTAACTTAGAGATCAGACAATGTAGAAGAAAAAGGTGTACGTATGCGTTGGCCAGTGAGATAGTCAAGACACGTCGTTGATCTGGAAAGGACACAGATCAAGTAAATATAATGGCATGATGAAGTAAGATAGCCAGCTAAAACTCTTCCAATATTCATCAACTTACAGCCCTATTGTTTGAATATCTCAAAGCATGACATGCATATAACTAAGAAAAATCAAATTGAACCAAGTGGTAATAAGTAGCAATACAACACACACTGATCAGCTGCTTACATAAAGAAGTACACGAAAAGCAACGTTCTTAGCATAGTATCCAACCATCTAAACTCGAATCCTTTGCATATATGTCCAAACCACAAGATTACCACCAAAGTTTGCAAAGGAAAACTAAATTTGGTTCTCAGAGATCAAATCTATTATTTACCATCTTCTGGTGGTGTCGACATAAACTTCTCAATGACCATAATTCAGCAGACCTGTAAGAAATAATTCCTATGAGATCACCAGAAAATGTAACTAGTCCCAAAAGAACTACTAGCATATCAAATCATAATATCCATTTCGACAGAGAGATAATGGGAAGAAAACATGTGAAAATCTCTTTGTGGCAGTGCTAAAACCTCTTCAAAAGTATATAACTCCTGACATGGATTCACCAACAGAAAGCATGTGAACGTCTGTTTCTGGCAGTGGTAAAACCAATGGCAAAAAAAAATAAAAATGACAACATGAAATGTTCAGCAAATGAGTACTTGAGAAAGAACAATGAGAAAACTCTTCAATAACCAATAGGACACGCATATACCTAACTGAATATGAGATTGATACCATGAAGTTATATGTCACTTTCATAATACCAAAGAAACAAATCAATCTTCCCAAAATCCTCAACATAAGCGAGCTTTCAATAAATCCAAGAAGAAAGCCTAAAATAAAAGACACAAAGGAAAGATTAAATGGGTAACCAACCCTTTGAAAGTACCAATAAAAGAGCTTCACGTCTGGAGCAAAAACACTTCCACGATAGATCTGTCGTAATTTATTCAAAATCTCAAAAGCATTGTCTGAAGTACAACAAAAGACATCATCTTAAAAATAACAAGTGAGGTACCCTCGCACAAAGATGCAGACCTAGACAAATCAAGAGCTAAAGATTATCAACTATAACCACCTCAAGTCGACTTCTGCACAACATAAAAACAAAATCTCAAGAGAACCTTCAGGATCACCTCACAATTTGGCAGAATCTCGTAAACGACTGACTCTAAGAAAAGTCTCTCACTGCTGCAGAACATAACATAACTTCAATTTGGAGTGCCAAAGAAAAAAGAGACTCATACACGTTGCACTGTTACAACAGTAAAGGTAGACAGAAAACTTATTTAATGAAAAAATAACAAATAAAACTCATACACGTTGCATTGTTCAAATTGATGCCATTCAGTTAGCAGTACGGTTGGTCATAAAACTCAAAGTTCAGTCGTTATCTAGATGATTGAAGAAATTACCTCGCTCTACAGAATCAAGAGCTGAACTACAAAACATCTAAAAACAAAAGTAACACCAAACAGAAAACCCTCATATCCTGAAAACAATTAATAGAAAACGACCAATCATTGGAATCTATAGCAAGAGAAATTATAAGGAAATGAGAATGATCAGTGAGAACAGAAATTTTATTTCCTACTTAAAACCTGGTTGAAGTCACCCGAAAGCCTTGGACACGCCTCAATTAGTATCAAAATAGAGCTTCGATTTCGAAATCCATCTAAAGCACAAAAATAAAAGAAAACAGAGCAAAGTAGTTTAAGTTAATACAAGGTGTCATGATCGGTCCCAGTAGTAACTTGAATAAGACAAAAATAATTGGAAAAGTAAAGGGCGACAAGGAACCAAAGATGTCCAAAACCAGAGCAGATCAGACCTCACAATCTGAATGACAAAAAAATTTGAACTTCACATGATCTATCTATGAGATCAAAAACACAAAGCTTTTCGTCACAATACCAATTTATCATAGAAATAAAAAGAGGTAAAGGGAGAAACTGTTTAAGAAATATGCAGAATAAAGGGATACCAAAGCCATCCTCCGGGTCAAAGAAGCAGCAATGGAGGTTGCATCCCTTTGCATCTTCACATACCTATAATGAAGAGAAGTAAAACATATATGATTAAACATATAAACCAATCCTCTCTTGGAACAAAAACATAAGTATTAATCTCTTGGATAGCCAGACCATATCTGGAAAGAGCAGAATGTCCAGAACTTTAACTTATCTGATAATATTTGCATCTCTCTTCACAAAAAATCCCAAAAATAAATAACATATACAGTACCAAACGAGTCCAATGATTTCCTCTATTGGAATATCCATTCACAAATCTATAAGATAAATGCAACAAATCATGTTCTGAACACCGGCTTCTCCACACACAAAAAAAACAAATACCAAACTCAAGAGAACCTTACATATTACCTTATATTGCTGGAAGACCATAAGAGCCTTAGGACCCTTGAAATCAAAAGAAAAGAAACATATGATATAGAAAACACTTCCACGATCGATCTGTGAAATCAAGAGCAAAGTGCTTTCAAAATCTCAAATCATTTTAAAAATAACAAGTGAGATAACCTCGCACAAAGTAGTGACAAATCAAGAGCTGAAGATTATAAACTATAACCATAACCACCTCAAGTCAACTAATTAAATCAAAGCACTGTCAAAGACAAAGATTAACAATGACTGCTGCACAACATAAAAAAACAGAATCTCAAGAGAACCTTAAGTAGCACCTCACAATATTGGTCTCGTAAACAGTCTCTCACTGATGCAGAACATAACATAACTTCAATTTGGAGTGCCAAAGCAAAAAAAACATTTAAAGAAATCCTCTCTTGGATAGCCAGACCAGATCTAGGAAAAGCATAATCTCCAGAACTTAAGACTTATCTGATAATATATGCATTTCTCTTCAGAGAAATATCGCAAAACAGAATAAGCAAAATTCTGATGCACAAAGAAGCAAATCATCAAGTGCTGAATATTCTGAAGTGTCTCCCACAAAGAATAAATCTCAGCAACGGCCAACCATTCAGATCTAAGTACTGCTATAGACAAAAAAAGTTCCGAAAAAGAGTTTCTCCACAGAAAAAAAGAAAAACTCAGGAGAACCATATGAAACTAAAATCATATCTTGAAACCTAAGGGAAACAAAAAAAAAAAGACAATTACTGTGGAGGCCAAAAACTTAACACAAGAAAAGAAGGAAGATATTTGGCTCAAAATGTCAAGACCCCTCACAATTTAGTGGAGAATTTAAGAAAATTCTCTTGTTGCAGAATATCAAAGAACATAAATTTGAGTTATATGGAAGGCAGGACATCTAATTCACCTACAGAACATTAGTTTGGAAAGAAAATAAAACAACAAGGAAGAAGAGATGACTAAAATCAGAGCAGAGCATTGGAAGTAAAATGTGTACCTCTCATATATATATATATTCTAAAACATCCTATTGTGTTCATGAACAAACATGGCAACCATACAGACTTACCATGTAACTTCGTCACACGATCAGTGCCACATTTCCTTGATTCCCTGAGAAAAAACGAAACCAGAATTATTACACAAATGAATAATCGAGATGAGCATGCAAACCACATATATACTTTGGATCCTGGAAAAGACAGTGGCAACCTGCTACCAATATATGTCCTTAAAGGCTTAAACAACTGTGATATTTCAAGAAATATGACCACCAGTTAAACCTTAAACCTCTTCAAAACTGCCTCGCTCAAAACAACCAATATCCGGACACAAAAATAACACCATGTCCTGAAGCAAATAGAAGGCAAGGTAAAACTCAAGAGAACCTCAATGCCACCTTATCTGATTGGAAACCCAACAATCCCCAAAACAACGACCATTCATTAAAATTTGCAGCAAGAGAATTTAAAAGATTCAGTGGAGCCCTAAAAAAAGTCAATGACAAAAACTCAGAATGGAATCAGAAACAAAGAAATGGAGAATAGGAAACCGATCATTTGAACCAGTCAGAGAAGAACATAAAGCATATTTCTTGCTGAAAGCTACCTTAAAACCTGTCTGGAAAACCCAATTAGACTCTAAAATCCAGTCTCCTGCATCCGTGGATGCCAAGCTATCTCTTCTGATCTAAAACAGAGTAGCTGAGGCTTAATGGTGGACGCAAAATCTATAAAGGACAAATAGAAATTTCATGAAAGTTAATACCAAGCTTTCCATCAGAAGAATCATAGGAAAATAAAACCAGAAATTCACACACCTCGACATTCCACAAAGATCAAAAGACAAATTACCCATTTATCCCCATCTTGCACCCAGGTTACACAGCAATTAGTTACCCCAGACAGAAGACATGACTATACAAAATTCGAGGACCAGCTCGGACAGAATATACCAACACGAAAAGGACCACTCATCCTCGATCTTGATGAAAAGGTCAAAAACATAACCTGGATCACCGAAATATACAACAAGGAGATAATTAAATTTTAGTGGGTCTGCAGCAAAATGAATGAGAGATGTAGCAACCACTTATTTTATCATCTATTCTGATTTTAGGACTGAGTTAAGAAATATTTAGAAACAAAAACCACAGATGCAGTTAGGAACCAAACCCCAGAATACAAGCAGCTCCTAAAGAATATGGAAGTGGAATTTGATCAAATGCGATTCTTCGACCTTTTATGATCTTCTTTTTCAGCAAGCTTCTCTTGACCTGAAGAACAGAGAAGAATGACTGAAAACAGAGCACAAAGAAAAGTTATGGTGCAGAAAAATGCATTATGCACGGTTGCAACAAGCACAAGTGTTGACTAAGATACAAGTCACATAACAGGAAACCCCCAAGAACTTCTCTCATGAAACTTTGGTGATCTATCAGTCCAACTAACTTTGAACTTGAAAAAAAACAATGATACACATAGTTTCATGAAAACTAATTTCAGGAAACATCTCTCGACCTGTAGAACAGAGGAAAGAAGAAGTACGATAGATTAAGCCATCCTTTGACTCAAAGAAGTGAAGTGGAGCATCCATTTGTATCTTTAACATATCGACATTTAAGGTTGGCAAATCAGATAGAACAGTCCCAAACGAGTCCAATGCCTTCCTCTCTTGGAATCTCCAGTCACGGACTACAACATAAATGCAACAAATAGATACCAAGCATAGGCCAAACTCATGAGAACCTTACATATCACCTTATACCGCTGGAAAATCTAGATTCTTCTAATTTCACCTTGGCTTCTTTAAGCAGTTCGTCTACAACTTCAGACAGAGTTGGATGTGCATGAACCGCAAGTTCTATGTCCTGACAACAGCATCATCAAAAGCTCACAATCTAAAACATTTTGGTTTAGCCAGAAAAAGAAACCCTTAACCTTAGCGAGTCCTTCTTCATTTTCGGCTAGGGCCTTTGTGTTTCCTTGAAACTTGTGTTGGCAATACTTACTTTAAATCCATCTTCTCTCTCGCTTGAGGCTGTGAACTGCAGAAATGATTACCGACACATCAAAAGTTGTGGTGACAAAAACAATCAAATAAGCCAAGGGTGTCTAGAGTTACCTCTGTTAATCCCACCATGCTGATTTCAGGATGAGTAAAATAAGCAGCTGGAGGCTAAGCTGATTAAGCACTAGCCAACACCAAGTAAATGCACATAGCATTAATAAGAGGCCGATAAAACATATATACTTAACTCAAGCTCAACAAAAAGATATTGTGGCCGAAGAAAAATTCATAATAATACACATCAATGACCTATTGAAGAAAACATCATGCATTAAACAGAAAATCTT